>OV651814.1:94982631-95272631 GCA_927349885.1 Psylliodes chrysocephalus | reverse complement strand
CACACACCTATACGTACTTAAGCTACGGAACGGCGACCTCAACGTCACATTATCGATCCGAGGACCACTAGAAATACCGCTATTATATTATTTTCTTCAGTTGAACCCAACTCTAGGACACGTATATAATGATGAAATCAGGTTATAATTGTTAAAAAATAATTTTTAAAATGTTAATTCTGTTTGAATTGTGGTTAAGAGGACTCCAATTTGTCATTGCGTTTCGAGGACTTACCTCACGAGGACTCTCCAATATAAAGCATAGGCAGAATTAAAATCACAGCTTCTGTCTGTGTTAAAACTTACGTTACGAGGACTATAATACGCAAATGTGTATATAATATATTTATATACATACACACTATCGAAGAAATAAAACTTTCTTTACGAGGACTTATATTATCAAGTAAGGTGAGTTCTAAAACTCTATTTGAAAATTATAGGAGTCCTCGGACCGCAATAATTGTATGTGTAAGCATTGTATGTGTTTTTTATTTACATTATCATGTCGTATCTGAAATTTAACCAATTTATTATTTTTAATTTCAATTATAAAATTGACTCTGATTGATTTCCATATTATGGAGTAGGTATCTATTATTTGTGATATATTATTTACAAGATTAAATAAACAAGAAGAAAAGTAGTATACAGGGAGGGCCAACGGTAGCGTCTCGGTCTGTAAAGCCAAAACTATTTTTTTCAATCTATTTTGACAGTCAAATGTATATTAAGAAAAGGAAACAATTTAAAAATAATTTTTTTTTCGGGGTTGGGTTGGCTCAGTGGTTAGAGTCATGACTTTGAGATCGGAAGGTCTCAGGTTCGAATCCTACGGTTGGCCGGAATTTTTTCATTTAATTTAATGATTTAAAATTAATTCTGATGCCTTGGTAGGATTCCCCACTCGACAATTCACTGTTGGGTTCTAATTAACAGTGTTGTTCCTAAAGTGGCGCTGGGAAACAGTAACAAAGCCTACACAGAACACGTGGCTAATGGCCGTAGTAGTCGACGCCGATGACACCAAATTAAAAAATAATAATAATAATAATTTTAATTATACCGGTTTCTCGAAGAAAGTGATGCATATCAAAGTTAGGTTTTTTTTTGAATTGCCCTCGCTTTTTTAATTATGAAAATACCAATTAATATAAGATTATACATCATATTTCACACGCTATAACTAGTTTATATATGAAAAACGCATTGATTATAATGACCGTGTTCTGCAAAAAGAACAATTGAAAACTATTTTTTTACAGTAGAAGGTTTTTGATATTAGTCAACAGTTTATGCCGATGGACTTATTTTTTCAATTTGAAACAAATCTGTACAGGGTGAGTCAACACTCAAATATATAATTTTCCCTTTTTTTCATGTTTTATATCCCTATTTAAAATTAAAATTTTATTTGAGTGAAGCATTCCCTATGCCTGAAGGTAATAATTTTTGGGATATTTTTAAATTTAAATGATAATTCACAAAATACTTTAATTTTAACTGGTCACTGTTTAACATGAAATAGAATGTTTGTTAACTGGTAATTAGGAATTTACCAAGCTATAATTTTTATCGACTGAATAAGTTTTTGACAGTGCGACTTTTATATTCATTAAAAAAATAAATAAAAATAGAAACCAAAAAATTCACAGAATACCTACTTTATTCTAAGTTTAATAAGTGTTATTTGGAAAGATTTTATTTCATTAGAAAAGTTTTTTAAAGTAGCCTTCAATATTATTTATGGAGATCTAAAGGTGGTTTTTAAAAATTTTACTCACATTTCTAAGCATTTCTTAAGTAGCACTTGAAATACTTCTCTTATTCCCGACTAAAGGTCATATTAAAAAACTGGCTAGATGTTTTTAAAAAGAAACATCGCAACACCAATGACGTTAGTAATAACAAACTGTCAGTTTTTTGGGGATTTCAAAGTCAACTTAAAAATAGGATAAACTTGGAATAGATATTGTCAAATTTTTTTCTGTCTATAATAAATAACAGCTGAATTCTAACTACAAATTAACAAACGTTTGTTTCCTGTGGACCAGTGGCCAGTTAAAATTAAATTACTTTATTATATTTGTTGTCATTTAAATTTTAAAATTCCCCAAAATTATTTAGAAATACTTAACTCAAATGAAATTTTAATGAAGGTACCTTTAAAAGGTTTTTATAAAATATAGGGTGGTCAATTAATAAAAAAAATAAAACATGATGTATTCAAGTTTTGACTCGAGTACAGATTTATTTCGAAATAAAAAAATAGTACATCGGCATAAAATGTTTTCTAATATTAAAACCGTTTTACGCAAAACAATTTTTGATTGTTTCTTTAGCACTATACAGGTTATTGAAATCAATACGATTTTCATATAAAGCAGGTTATAGTGTGTGAAATGCCTGTTTAATACCGTTCTATTTAGTACTGTTATAATCAATAGGTCTTAAGTAAATAGAAACAAGTAGTCACTGGTTAATATTTAGTTAGGTTAGGTTATTTTGTAATCAATGTCGATAAAAAATATTAAAGTAGCTCATACGAAAGTATTGTATATATCTACCAAAACTTACCGTTGTGTCTAGTCATTCCTAATAGAGAAGTACCTAGTTCTTTTGTATTACAATGTAATCGTACTCCAACATCAAAACTAGCCATTTTTTACTTACAATTTGTCAGCGTTCCTCACAGGGCTTATTGGTATAGTAGAAACTTTTTTCGGTGAGAAAATCTAAGCCCGAATCAGACAAAGATGTTTCAATCTCTTGTTTTCCCCGGTAATTTTTAATTATTAAACAATTTCCAAATCTTCTCATTGCGCGCTCTATTTCCAGCGTCGACCATGTTCTTGCAAATGGATGTTTAACCCAAATACCGTAAAACCACCATCTGTTATACCCAATCAGATTAAAGGATATTTTTAGGATCGTACCTCGAATATAATTAATTAATATTATTATTTATTACCTATTTAATAACAATAATGTCTAAATTAAATTATTTTTTGAACATTTCGAAGAAAATCTTCCATAATTTGGTTTTCTTAGTAATATTTATGCATTACCAAGAAATTACTGATATCATTGTATATAATGATAATAAAACTCAGGTACAAATCTCATTAAACAGATAATGACACTATCAGAAGCGTAGCGTGCTTCAGCGGGGCCCTGTATAAAAATTTGTTTGGGGGCCCTTAGGAAGGGTAAAGATTTCTCACAAAAGAAAAGAAAATGTTTGCATAAAATTAAAAGAAATATTTATTCATTATTGTCACTTTTTCTAAAATTTTTACAAGCAATTCAAATTAAATATACACTCTCCTTGCCTTTTTTTCGGCAAACTGATTTATTAAATCATTTATAGCTGATGATGACTTTAGTTTTTCTAAAGTTTCTGCCTCTATGGACAATAGTGACTGATCTGATAGGCGTTCCTGTCCCATCGATTCTAAGGTAATTTTTTATCAGTTTTCATTTTGAAAAACTTCTTTCAGCAGTTGCGGTTGTAACTGGAAGGGTTAAGAATAATTTTTGCTTACGCACGTTGGGGGCCCCCGTGGCGCGGGAGGCCCGTAAAATTGATACGGCAGATACGGCGGTAGCTACGCCCCTGGACACTATAAAATACGACTCCGCACCTGTACTGAAGCGAAAATTTTCTTATCTGTGTATTGAGTTATGGTTTCAGATAATTAGGTAAACAAACCCTCTTTTAATGACTGTCACCGAATCTCACCGAAATAAGTTTCTACCATAAATTTGAATTGATTTAAAGGTAGAACTTTGGTCAGTCGAAGGAAGTAGATAATATAAAAACAAATCATATGAGTAAAAATTTTATAAAGAATAATAAAGCAACAAAAAGAAGGAAATGAAAAAGTACTCTAAACAAAATTAAAAGACATTCAATTTAAATTAGACAAAAATATGACTGTCAAAAATGCATAAATAGGCAAACAAGAATTTTCATGCTGCAACAAAAAAATAATGAAATAAATCATCCAGAGTTTGTACGACTCTCAACAATAGTTGAATCAGGCTTCTCCGTCCGACAAATTATTGATGACCAATTTCAATTATTTCAAAATAGGTATTATAACAAATATTTATTTATTTATTTTTATTTTATGATAAAGAAAATCTTTCACATTTCGCCAGTTTCTTGAACTCATCACTTCTTTATTATCAGACAGAAATGTTTCAATCTCCCGTTTTCCCGGTAATTTTTTAATTATTAAATAATTTCCAAATCTTTTCATTGTGCGCTCTATTTCCAGAGTTGACCATGTTCTTCTTGCAAATGAATGTTTGACCTGAACATTACAGTTTCTTATATTTTCTTTTATTTTTTTGTCCTTTCTTATTTTTTTATCCTTTAATTGGGTTCCGCCTGCACTGATATTTACAATATTTTTTTCTGGATTACTTGGCATTTTTTGTTTATTATTTTCCTTATTGTTATCCATGTTTTCTTCTTGGATATCATTTATGTATTGGCTATCATTTTCGTCTTCTTCTGACATTTCATTTATCTCATCTACAGTAATATCATCTAAATTTCTACCTACCATATTATTCATATTTCCTCTCTCCATGTTAAGCAAAATTTTACTAATTTTTGCTAATTGGACCGTTTCATCGGCTAGACGATAATACTACCTATGGACTCTTATGTCATGGCCCATGAACGTCGCTAAAGAATCTAATTCATTTTCTTTTAAATTTAACAGTTGAACAGCAGTTGCAACATGCTTTCTTAATTTCGTGGACGTTATTGTTTCGGGATGAGCGCATCCTGCTACCTGGGCAAACTTGCTTAATAGGTTATAGGCTCTATAATAGCCACATGTATGGCGTAAAGACGGAAATAGATATGGATTTAATAAGTCGACACCGCAGGTTTCTCTCATATTATTTAGTACGTCAATCTGATGTTTTATTTCTTCAGTAAGAAGGACTGGTACACCACGACCTCTTTTTCCTTTGATTACTATTCTTGTTAACGATTCAGCCAACTTTCTTTCTGTGTCACTTAGAATTTTAAAGGTATCTGATTCAGGGTCACCAGCTTTTGCCTTTAAATAATCTTCTTTTGTCATATACTGAACTTCTCCTACTCTTCTACGGTTCAAAATAATAATCATCGCTAATGATAGTTCTGTAAGTTCTCTAAATGCCGTTATATCCGATTTAAGACTTAATATATCCAATAATTTTTTACTTTGACTTGACAAGTACTTGTGTAAAATTTGAATGTCCTTTGTTAGTGGAACGCGTTTAGCTTTATTCCACTTACGTTCTGATAGAGTACGTTGTGCATGACAAGTAACATCAACGGTCCATTTAGACTCTAAAACTTCCACGAAGGCATCCAATATTGGTATTGTTGACCTTAAAGTTTCATCTTCTAGGTAATCGCCCTTGAGTATCGAAACACATTTTTTAATTGTAAATCCAATTTTTAATGCTAAAGATGGAACTTGGAAAGCATTGGTTACATCATTATAACCTGCAATCTTACAAACAGCTTCTCTAAAAGTTTTGTAGCCGGATGGATTTAATAATTGTGACAGCTTTTGTAATTTTGGGTCAATTTCTTTTACTGCCAAAAGTAGGCGCCCTAATTCACGACTTCTGTCTATAATATTTCTATGATACCTAGTTTCATGGCCTAGGCGTCTAAATTCGGTTTGGGCAAATAAAAGAATTAACGGATCTTTACGGACAGCTTCGAAAATGTCGTCTGTATTCATTTTTGATAAAATGCAGTCTCTGAATCTTTGTGATGTGTTTGGTCCAATAGGTAACAATAAAGAGCTTATAGTTTGAACACCACGACTTTTAAATGTACTGGTTTCTCCCTGTAAGTTATGCCCAAAATTACATTTTTTCGTGTGTCGTGACAAGTACGATTTACTGAACATTTGATAACAATATGAACATGGTAAATAATCAGTGGCCGTTTTTAAATCTGACGGATTTATTCTCCTTTTAGGAACAATTGTTCCTTCTCCTTTAATTATAGTATCCTTATTCATGACAAAGGCGCCTTGGTTTTGCAAAGATTGAAGCATTTTTTTGCGTTCAATTGAATTTTTATCAAGAGCCTGTATTTTTGCGATTTCCAGTTCATCTGCATGACAATTATAGAAATGTCTAGGTAATTTCGCAAATTGTTTTTTACAGAATATGCAAAAAAAATTCTTATTCCACTTTCTTTTTTGTGAATTATCGGTAGCTGCTATAGCAAGTATCGGCATATCAAACACGCGTTCTTGGTCAATATTAGCAGTTTCTAATGACGTAAAAGTTTGTATTTCATGAGGATTCACAATAGAAAGGTGGCAGGAATTTTCAACATTTTTTGATATATTTTCAGATATTCTGTGTGGTTTTTCATGCACAGATTCATCTGTAAGCAAATTTTTAGCGTTAAAGAAACTGTTTTCTTTTTTCTTCTTTCGTATTTGTCTTAGTATATCGAAATTATCGGAATTATCGGAATCACTTGGTGCATATTCTGAATCCTCTTCAGCAAACACTTCTTCGTCTGAACCAACTCCTTCACTGTCAGTGACATTGGGTTTACGCTTTAGATATTTTCTCAAAGAATATTCTTCTGTGGATTTGCTTATTTGCTCACTGTACCTGTTTACATATACATCGGGTTCTGAAGAATATACGTTTGTTAATACTGTTAACGACTTTGGTTTTTCGATGAACAAAACATCTGACAATTGACTCGTTGGGCTTATAATTTCGGGACTATCTTTTGAGGATACGATAGTACTTTCAACTTGTTCAACTATTGGTATGCCTTTTAACTCACCAATAAATAAACTATTATCGTAATGATTTGCTGTTGAAAGTGATAACTGAGGAGCTTCATCGTTTTGATTATCATCCTTGATTGTAAATTGAAAATTTTGTGTGTCTACTGTTTGACAAATAGTTTGTTCAACTGTGGAAAGTTCTTTTAGCACGACTGAGTTATTGTGGTTATCAGTTGACATGTCATTACAAGTTGTGTTATCTGAAGAAACTAAAAAGAATATAAATTAGCTTCAGTTTGAGATACTTAACCACTCTTAAAAATCATACCTGTTTTCTCAGATAAGCAGAAACTGTCGCCAAGTGGCGCGTTACAAAATTTTCTCCATGTCCTAGGAACGTCTGTAAATAGAAATGATAAACTAATATAATGTATTTGAGAAAATAACGTTTTGTTATACATTTTATTATAGATTGATAACAATATAAACATCCAAATAATAAGCATACCTGTTGATCTGTCTGGTAAAAGGCTTTGCGATTCCTCAGTTTTATGCGTATTTCCTAATTTCCTAAAAATACATTTTCGTGTTTATGTTGTGTTATTTAAAAGTTCAAAAATGTTTTAAAATTAAAATACCAAGTTGGTATAAAACAGAAAAAAATAGAAACTCTATATTATTATGTATTTTGCAAAGCTTTTTAAAAAATAGCTTCTAAGAAATGTACTAAAAGTATTAGTTTCTTTCCAATTATTCAGTATATTATTTCAAAAAGTAGAGCTTTATTTAAATGAAATATAGGTTCTTGAGCAACAAATTTTGAGAAGATTTACTCATTTTAATAAAATTCTTACCGATCTTCTGTCTGTTGAACTTCAGCTTTATTTAATATTATTTGTACTTCTTCTTTGTTTGATGATTCTGTAAAAAAGGCAAGTTTTAACTAAATTTCTTAGAATAGATGATCGGCAAATAGATTTTTATATAAAAAAATTATGAAGTAAATTTTTAAAAAAGGTGTTATTGAAAAATGTATCGGAATAGGACTCTTCAAGTGGGAACTATGCCGCCAAAGTGTGAATACTAGGCAGTCAGAGTATGACGATTAGGCTGTTCAGGAGTCGGGACATCGAGATATATTATGTCGGTTTTAAATCGATTCACTCAATTTTGATTTATTTTAATTTAATTTATTTTAATTTATTTTAATTTATTTTAATTTATTTTAATTTATTTTAATTTATTTTAATTTATTTTAATTTATTTTAATTTATTTTAATTTATTTTAATTTATTTTAATTTATTTTAATTTATTTTAATTTATTTTAATTTATTTTAATTTATTTTAATTTATTTTAATTTATTTTAATTTATTTTAATTTATTTTAATTTATTTTAATTTATTTTAATTTATTTTAATTTATTTTAATTTATTTTAATTTATTTTAATTTATTTTAATTTATTTTAATTTATTTTAATTTATTTTAATTTATTTATTTTAATTTATTTTAATTTATTTTAATTTATTTTAATTTATTTTAATTTATTTTAATTTAATTTATTTTAATTTATTTTAATTTATTTTAATTTATTTATTTTAATTTATTTTATTTTATTTTAATTTATTTTACTTTATTTTAGTTCTATTTATTTTATTTTTATTTTTTTATTTAGATAATGTTACTTGACGCCGATTTATGTAATTACACAATTTCCAATATCTAACTTACCAATAATATCCTGTTGAGAATCATTTAATTCAGGTTTAATAGTAGTACTTTTAAGTTCAATCATTCTTTTTCTTTCTGAAAGAGATAACATTAAACCTTTAGCAATAATACATTTATTACAGATTTTTTGATTTTTTTTTTAATGTTACAACTATTCAAATGCGCATTTTAATTTAAGCTTGATCTCTTGCGTTTCTCTAGAACCAAATAATAAAGACGTGTCTACATCTCTTTTAGATAAAGTGAGATATTTAAAAAAAAATCTTTTATAGTTTATATCCAGATACTTTTAGAAATAATTTTATTTTAAATAATATGATGCCGTTAATAGGTGTATCTACAGTGTTACACATAAAATACGAATTACATGGGATTGTTATCTCTAAATGGTATCGGTAAATTTTGAGTTGGCCATCATTTGTTGCTTGACAAATAATAACGATTGACAAGCAAATGCTTAATCACATGACTTTTTGTAAATGTAAAAAATTGACATATTTTCGTAAAACTAACAAAAATGGCACTATTTTGAAATTTTAAAATTGGTTATTTTTTATTTTTTACGGGTATGCCAATTTTTTTAGCTTTTTTTATTTTTCCACCAGTTAATTTTTAGCAGACCTTTATAAAATATTTTTTTATGTGAAGTGCTCCTTTTATGTGTATTTTTATTTTTAAATGTTGCTCACATATTGTAATTTTGTCACTTTATTTGCTAATATTCCACATTTGTACTTATTAAATAAATTTTGCATCAAATTTGATGAAATTGTATAGCTATATCTTTTAGTTTCCTTAAAAAATATATATTTCAGACAACATTTAGTTACAAAAATATAATTAAAATGAACGTTTCATTTAAAAATATTATTTTGTATAGATTTACTTGAATTCCTGTCGCCCAAAATTGAATTTGTAGAAAAAAATAAAATGTGGGTGGCATATGGGTAAAAAATTAAAAAATAAGCAACTTTTTCTTTGGGCATTTCTCGATATTTTGAAAAATAATGTTATTTTTTGCAATATTTAGAAAAAATGTCAATTTTGACATTTGCAAAAGTCACTAGATTGACCATTTGCATGTTATTCGTTATCATTTTTGAAGCAACAAAACGGTGGAACGATCAAAATTCATCTACAGTATTTAGAAAAGAAAATCCCATATGATGCGCACTTTATGTGTTACACTGTATATAAAATATTGACTTAAGTTTATGTCAAATAAATAATTATTTTAATCTTAACTTACCACCTGTTGCGAGAATGTCAGCTTTGTACCACTTCCCATCTTGTGGCCATTTTACCAAAGTTTCGCTTTTAGAGATGGTAATTCTTGTAGGCGGGCATACATAAATAATGCCGTCATCTTCAAATCGTACTAGATGCCACATATCTTGAAAATATATACATAATTTAAGAATTATGCAACTTGACTTTAAAAAGATATAGATCATACCGAGTTTACTAATAAAACTTAATAAAATATCTTAATAAAATTAATATATTTGGATGCGTGAAATACCTAAATAAAAAAAGTGTGTGCTTAAGACCGCACGACAGAAATGAAAACTTTTACATGAAATGATTTTAAAATAAATGTAAACAGTAATAGTCATATTTTTAATTTTCCGTATTTTTTCAAAAAAAAAAAAAAAATAGAATTTGACCAGAATTTGAACCCGGGTCATAAGACTGAAAGGCAAATGCTGACTGAAAGGCAAATTATTATTATTTACATAGAGAATATTGCCAAATTAAATTTTTCTTTGAATTTTAAATAGCAGTTGTGTCAAATATATGTATTAGTATTATAACCAGCCGAATTTTAAGTAAATTTTAAAAGTGGTTTAAAGAATGAAGAAAAATAATACAAACTAAAAATGCAGCTTTTATGCACGGTGTCCCAAAAAAGTAGGCTAATCGTTAACCATAGATTCCTTAGAGCAGTGTGAGACACTTTATTATTTTTTTCGCTTCATGTTCAATATACAGGGTGAAAAAGTAAATTTTTTAAAATACGTTTGTTATTAGAATATGGCTTAAAATTGGTACACCAGAGTTTTTTGGGATGACAAATCATTATTTGAGCCCGATTGTTATCTACCTCATAGAGGGCGCTAGTTGCAAGAGATTTATTATCTTTAACCCCCACTAAATTTTCCCGCCAATGGTGATTACGTAATATCAATTTGTATTACATTTTCTTATTCTACGTTTTTTCTGTTTCTTTACTAAATTACATTTTCAAAATGATTTTCCTCAAGATTAACACACTTACGTGCTCTTTTGATCGAAAACCGGAGGTTTTGAAAAACATTTAGTTTTAAACGAAATTAATCTGCAACCTGCAAAATTCTCTCTCTTTAATGTGCAATATGGGAATCATGTAAACCAAGTTTTTTATAGCATTCTAGAATACAAAGTCACGTAGATTATTATTTGGAGATCGAGATGGCCAGTGAAAGGTGCGTTCTGACCCTTGCCAATCCAACGGTTCGGAAAAACTTCGTTTATATGATTACCCATAATTCGCGCGAAATGTAAGGCATAAATTATGATTTGTCATCCTAATAAAACCCGGTTTACTAATATAAAGCCAACTACCTCATAAAACGACGTAAATATAGTGAAAAACGTATTTTTTTAAATTAACTTTGTCACCCTGTACATGATGGCACCAATCGATAAAAATAATAATAGAAGTTTCATACACTGACCTAAGGAATCTTTGGTTAACGGATTGGCTTAATTTTTTGGAACACTCTGTATAGAACGGTAAGTTACCTACCTATTTAATAAAAATAAAAAAGTTACTAATAAAATACGTACCTTTTAATTTATTAGTAACGAATCGACACCAACAAAACTTATGAACTATTAAACTATCTAATAGCGGCACTAAACGACAATAATTAGAAAACTTGCGACTGTCTAGCAACGCGTTTCAAATGACTACTGCAAACCTGCGAACTGCAAAATGCATTTGTTTTAAATTTTAAACAAAGAAGCATTATATATTTGGATCCTTTTCCATCATTTTGTTAACGTTAGATACATATATCACCTATCGGTCTATCGGTCCTCATAACGTCCATCCAGATTATATTTCGAAAGCATACACTATATTTTCTTAGTAAAGTTTTGATTGCTACTGTTTCGGAGAGAAAGAGTTAATGAGAGAGACAAAACTTCCTTACTAGGACTCTATATTATCTTCTAAAGGTGGTTCTAGAAGTTTATTTAAATATTCAGATTATGGATATTTAAAAAGCTACTCCTTCATTAGCAGAATTGTCTAGATATTGCAGGCAAATGCAGAATTCACAGTCAGTTACGTAATATAGTACATATTGATTCAGTAATTTATTTAATTATGTATGTAAGTATGTAAGTAACACCTGAGTGCCAGCAACAATTATGTGTAGGAAGAATTTTTTACAATTCCGTATCTGAAGGGTAACCAACAGGACCCTATTACTAATCCTCCGCTGTCCGTCTGTCAGCAGGCTGTATCATGATCCGTACTTGGTAGACAGTTGACATTTTTACAAAATGTATGTATTTTCGTTGCGGCTATAACAACAAATGATAAAAAGAAAAATAAATTAAAAATTAAAGAGGGCTTCCCTACTAGAAACGTGTTTTTTCACTTGTTTCTTTAAGAAAAGTATTTAAAAAATACCTACATAGTATCTATCCGTAAGGAGGGGTAGGGTGGGCTTACTTACAGTACTCATGCATCATTAGGCCCATTGTGCATCCTCCCTAGATACTCGAAACTTGTACGATGGTGCGGAACCCTTCATGCCCGAGTCCGACTTTATTCTATATCTATAGGAAATACCTGTTTGTGAGATTTTGGTAATTATACGGTTAAATAAAGAAAGTCGTACATAATCGGCTAGTGGATTACAACCTGTTAAACAAACACGTAAAAACAGGTAGTAATCTTTAAATCATGTGTTTTTTAAACTACATGTTTCTAGACTAAACTTCGGAATATTATTTAATGGTGACTATATGTAAATGAATTAACCCTAATAAACACTTTTGTAAATTTTCAAAAATTATTTACAATTATTTTAGATTTCTGATTTTTCGAATTTTGATTTGCGATTTCTCGATTTTCTAACTTCACATTTTCACATTTAGGTTTACGGCACTTAACATACATTAAAAACTTAACTCACAAAAAATATGGGCTTAGAATACGTAATGTATTTTCTTTATAGAACGATGCTGCATAAAGGTATTTGAAAATTTGTGATTAATTCTGACCGCCGCGCCGCTCGCCGAGATTAAATTGGTACATCAAATAACCAACTAAAAATTCTAACAGTTAATGTCGGCGATGGTCTAATAGTTAAGGCATTTGCCCGGCAAGCATGGATGTCTGGGTTCAAATC
Organism: Psylliodes chrysocephalus; assembly: GCA_927349885.1. NCBI lineage: Eukaryota > Metazoa > Arthropoda > Insecta > Coleoptera > Chrysomelidae > Psylliodes > Psylliodes chrysocephalus. The sequence continues at coordinate 95,259,715 of OV651814.1, read as the reverse complement.
CCAGCGACGACAGGATTTTTTCTCAAATTTTCAAATATATGATTTTCATCTTTGGGGCTCGGGAATGGTCTTGATAATCCATAGGGGGCTTTTTTAAATTCATTTGAGAATTTTTAAAAATTATTTACTTTTATAAAATATTGTTAGTGCAAATTAAATCATTGTAATAAATCTTACTTGCAAAAATGCAAAAGTAAATTACACCAAGTTTTCTGTCAATGGCTTTTTCAATTTCATTTAAAGTTCTAATATTAGGGCATATGATACAACTTTATGTCATTTGTCACCTATTGAGAGTAGGTAATTTTAATTTTAATCGCTGTGTTAAAAAATAATCCATTAGTGTTCAATATTTTATTTTAATGAAAAGCCAGGTATGCATAAATAGGGAGTTTTAAAAAGTTATTCACATGATTGGAAACGCAAATGAATAGAGATTCCATAAAAATATAGTTTCACGAGAAACAGAAATTCACTTTACTTCTGCTGCAACACATAGAACAGCCTCAATAGGTCTTAAATTGTATAAATTATATACACAATACACACACTTCTATAGTCCTCGGATAGATGGTTCAAATTGTATAAATTATACACGTAACACACACACTTTGATAGTCCTCGGAAAGACGGTTCAAATTGTATAAATTATACACACAACACACACACTTTCATAGTCCTCGGAAAAATGGTTCCGTCAGACAAATACACACAAATATAATCTTTTCAGCGCCCTCTACGATACACTTAATTAAATCGCGAGTACTAAAAATCCGAAGCTCACATACGTTGAGAGAACTTCATAAAAATCAATGACAAAGGTACCTATTGAATGGTCTCTCATCGTAGAACACGTTTTTAGGCTTAAAACTTTCCGAGGACTGAAAACAAGTCCTCGGAAAAAAAAATGTCCTCGCAGCGCTGATGAGGATTTGGTGTGTGTCCTCGTTTTGTAGCAAAAGTCCACACATACACATACACATACACATACACATACACATACACATACACATACACATACACATACACATACACGTACACGTACACGTACACGTACACGTACACGTACACGTACACGTACACGTACACGTACACGTACACGTACACGTACACGTACACGTACACGTACACGTACACGTACACGTACACGTACACGTACACGTACACGTACACGTACACGTACACGTACACGTACACGTACACGTACACGTACACGTACACGTACACGTACACGTACACGTACACGTACACGTACACGTACACGTACACGTACACGTACACGTACACGTACACGTACACGTACACGTACACGTACACGTACACGTACACGTACACGTACACGTACACGTACACGTACACGTACACGTACACGTACACGTACACGTACACGTACACGTACACGTACACGTACACGTACACGTACACGTACACGTACACATACACATACACATACACATACACATACACATACACATACACACATACACATACACTGTAATGATATCTCACAATACCTTTTTTTATTTTTATTTTAATTTAAATTATAATATTAATTTACCTCGGCTTTCCACTTTATCTTTTAATTTGACTCAAAAATGCTCTTATCTCAGGGGTGTTTCAAGTTACGATATTAATACTTTTTTTAATTTTAATTTGTTTAAGTTAATTTAATTTATTTCAATTTTAGTTTTGATTTTAATTTAATTTTATTTTACTTTTATTTTAATTTTATTTTTAATTTTATTTTATCAAAATCAACAATATAACAAAAAATGAAACTTATGAGTTGATTTAATCTTTGTACCCTGTATTTTGTAAATTATATGTTTAAATAAACAAACCTTTCTAAAGATAAACTTGTTTAATTTACAGAAATCATTATGGAACAATCTAACAAATTTTAGATATTCTAATATCCTTTTAAAATTATATATAACTAATACTACCCTACTACACCTACTGAAGTACAACTCTGTTCAAATTACAAAATCAAATAACTCATATTTGATTAGCCTTTCAATTGAAACAATTATGAAAAATTATTAAAACTATTATTATGTCTATTTTCAACAAAACTTATAATGAATACCTTTTATTCCTTTTTTAAGGAATAGTCAAAAAAACTTGCACAATTAAATGTTTATAAACGGTGTACTCACGGTCTTGGTCGACTTTCATCCAAATTGTCCTTGTACTCAAATCAACTCCTTCATCAGTTGCCTATCATCATATGTACATTTTACCTTCTTATGTAATTTATACTTCTTATTACATTTTAGGAAGTTTTTTTTACAGGTTTGCTTATTTAAATTCTTCTATCTAGCTTTTTTAACGTACAATTCTATCTTTTAAATTTCTGACATTAATTTTTTTTAACATTTCAAAATTGATTAACTTTCAAAACTGACTTTTTTTTTATCTAGAAACCATCTTTTTTTCTCTCTTAGTCTGCTTCTCGTAAGACTTCTTACATTATTTTCATAATACAGGGTTATTAATTTATTACTATTATTATTGTTATCATCATTATTATTAGTATGGTTATTATTATTATTAATTTATTTCATTATTTTAGAACACAGGGTGTTTATATAACATATCAAATTCCCAAATTTACATTTGAAATTTCGCATTTATGGGAAATTTAAAATGCAAATTTCATTATTGTTTATTTTAAATTAAATTTATTATTATTATTATTATTAATAGTATCATTTTTATTATTTTTAATATTTTGTATTAAGTTCACTTTCTTATTTATTATTTCACTGAATTTGTTTTTTTTTTTTTTTTTTTACTTATCTTCCCATAATCTATTCTTATTGTATTATTTGTTTTTCTATAGACATGTCAATATTTTCATATTTTGTACCTTCTTATTTATTTTGTGTATACTGCATCTCTTCAACTTTCTTTTCTATTTCATAATATTTCTTATTTTTTCCATATTTATTCTTCTTTCCATTTTTATTTTATTTTCATTTTCTCATCATACATAACATAATTATTCATATATTATTTATTATTATATATCATTTCATATTCATAAACAATCATAATTCATCATTACATTAAAATCAATATACCACAATATTAAACATTATACCGCATTATTTATTATTATTTCATCATACAACTCATATATTCTCCTACTATAAAACCATTATCTATTCTTATTCTTTTTTACCATTATTTTATTCCATTCTTTGTCTCATTAAATTATTTTCTTATACACAAATTTCCTTCCCTTTTTCTTTGTTCTAACTTTTCATAACATGTCTATATTATTTAAATGATTTTTTTTTTTTATTTAATTCTTCTTACTTGTTGAAAGATCTACATATTTTCTTTAACTTCTTATTCTTTCCATTTTTTTTTATCATTGTCTTTTATTGTATTTATTCTTCAATCCATCACTTCTAAGTTCATTAATCCATTATATTTAAATATTTACTAATTTTAATTTAAGTTTCGTAATCTCATTTTCCATTTCATATCCTGGTCATGTATTCCTTTTTCTTTGTCATTTTTTTTTTAACATTTCTACTTTTCTTTGAATTTATTTCTAGTCTTTTCTTTTTCCGATAAATTTCTATTTTTTATTTTTCTTCCAAATCTTCTTACAATTCTTCTAATTTTTTTTTTATTAACAATTTTTATTTTGTTCCCATCTCTTCTTACTTTTTTCCATAATATTTTATCAATAAACTTTTTGCTATTTTTATTCCTCCTTTTATTTTTAATAATTCTTATTCCCATTTTATTTTCTAACTATTTCATTATCTATTTTTCTTTCTTCTTTAACTTGATGTTCCATTATTCTTTCTTCTGTTTCTTTTATACTATTTCCTATTATATTGTCTATGCCTGTAATTGTATTTATCCATTTATTCTCTAAAATAGTCATTCTTTCTTTTGTATCTTGTTCATTTATTTTCATATCTTTTACTTCTTCTTTGATTATTTCTATTTTATTTTCCATAAATGTTTCTACTTCAAATATTCTTCCCACCATTTCTTCTTTAATCTCTTTCTTAGTGTCTAAAATTCTATTTTCCATTTGTTCTTTGGATTCTTCCATTTTCTTTTCTATTTTCCCTATCTTCTTTTCCATTTTCTGACTTCTTTCTTCTATTCTTTTGATCATATTCTGTTCCATAGTATCTATCTTATTAACCATTTTATTAATGTCTTGTTTTATTTCTTCTTTGTCTTGTTTTCTATTTTCTTCCATTTTATTGATGTCTTGTTTTCTATTTTCTTCCATTTTATTGATGTCTTGTTTTATTTCTTCTATTTTATTCATCTGTCCCATTATTACTTTTAACATTTCCTGCATACTTTTTTCTTCTGTCTCCTTTGTTTTTTTCTCAATTGCAGTTGTATCTTTTGCTCTTTTATTTCCTGTTCTCATTTCTCCTTCTACTTCTTGTTCATTTTCATCATCTTCTTCTTGTGTTTTATCATTTTCTTTCTCTCTGTTACTTTCTTCTACATTTTGTACTTGTAGTTCTACTATATCTCCTTGTCCTTCATCTTCTCTAATCTTTTCTTTTTTCCAATCTTCTTTCCTCCTCTCAATTCCATGTTTTCAGCCATGATAAATAATATTTTATTGTATAATTTATTTAAAATATTGTACACTATTTAATTACATTTATACTTTTTGTATTCAATAAATTTTTTATTATTTTTTTTTAATAACACTGCACTTTTTAGAACTGTCACTTTAACTATTTATTGCCACACTTTTTCTACTTTACTTCCCCACTTGTTTCACTTTATTGCCCCACTTGTTGGGCGCCATTTGTAATGATATCTCACAATACCTTTTTTTATTTTTATTTTAATTTAAATTATAATATTAATTTACCTCGGCTTTCCACTTTATCTTTTAATTTGACTCAAAAATGCTCTTATCTCAGGGGTGTTTCAAGTTACGATATTAATACTTTTTTTTAATTTTAATTTGTTTAAGTTAATTTAATTTAATTTAATTTATTTCAATTTTAGTTTTGATTTTAATTTAATTTTATTTTACTTTTATTTTAATTTTATTTTTAATTTTATTTTATCAAAATCAACAATATAACAAAAAATGAAACTTATGAGTTGATTTAATCTTTGTACCCTGTATTTTGTAAATTATATGTTTAAATAAACAAACCTTTCTAAAGATCAACTTGTTTAATTTACAGAAATCATTATGGAACAATCTAACAAATTTTAGATATTCTAATATCCTTTTAAAATTATATATAACTAATACTACCCTACTACACCTACTGAAGTACAACTCTGTTCAAATTACAAAATCAAATAACTCATATTTGATTAGCCTTTCAATTGAAACAATTATGAAAAATTATTAAAACTATTATTATGTCTATTTTCAACAAAACTTATAATGAATACCTTTTATTCCTTTTTTAAGGAATAGTCAAAAAAACTTGCACAATTAAATGTTTATAAACGGCGTACTCACGGTCTTGGTCGACTTCTATCCAAATTGTCCTTGTACTCAAATCAACTCCTTCATCAGTTGCCTATCATCATATGTACATTTTACCTTCTTGTGTAATTTATACTTCTTATTACATTTTAGGAAGTTTTTTTTACAGGTTTGCTTATTTAAATTCTTCTATCTATCTTTTTTAACGTACAATTCTATCTTTTAAATTTCTGACATTAATTTTTTTTAACATTCCAAAATTGATTAACTTTCAAAACTGACTTTTTTTTTTATCTAGAAACCATCTTTTTTTCTCTCTTAGTCTGCTTCTCGTATTATTTTCATAATACAGGGTTATTAATTTATTACTATTATTATTGTTATCATCATTATTATTAGTATGGTTATTATTATTATTATTAATTTATTTCATTATTTTAGAACACAGGGTGTTTATATAACATATCAACACATACACATACACTGATATGATATTTTAATTCAAAATTAGAAGTATTACATGTTGTGGTTTTCAAATTAATAATTTGATAATCAACGTTTGATGAGTAAGGTCGGTCCTGGAAAAATTAATTTTTAAGAAAGAAATCAGGATGCCGACTATGAATTGTCAGGGAGAGAATGAAGGGAATGGTCATAAATTTTTAAGAAATTGTCACATCAAAATTTGGAAAGTTGGGATTGTATATTAAAATGGATTATTGAATGGAAAAAATATTATAAGAATGGAATATGTATAGGATATTGTCAGTTGAAACATAAATAAAACAATTTAAAAAGGAAAGTAAGGTACATTTTTTTTATTAAAAGCAGTAAAGGAGAAAGAGTCAGGTAGAGCACCAGGACAGAAACAGATTTAGAGGATACAGAAGAAAAAGCAAAATAAGCAGTGAGGTGCAAATAGGGTACAAGGGGAAAAAGGAAATTAAACAGTGAGGCGTAAATAGTAGGAAGTCGACGAATACAAGAATAAGAAGCAAAAGAAAGAAACCTTTAGTATAGTTACTGAATTAATATTTAAATTTTTTTAGTTTCAAAATTATTGTATGTAAATTCACCAAACGTTGAGGGAATTTTCGAGTAGATCAATTAAACTTGGAGGTAAGAATTTTCCTACTAACTAAAGTCCAAATCATTACATTTGTGTTGAACCTACGGACCCTGAGTGTAAGCAGTAAGAGTTAAGTTATCGGGTGAGTTAAAAAATTTTTTAGTACATTACAAAATTGATTTGTCGTAACAAAATTTTTTATATTTCATCAAAATTATATACATAATTTATAACTAAACAAAATAATTTTCATATCAACACATACACATACACATAAACATACACATACACATACACATACACATACACATACACATACACATACACATACACATACACATACACATACACATACACATACACATACACATACACATACACATACACATACACATACACATACACATACACATACACATACACATACACATACACATACACATACACATACACATACACATACACATACACATACACATACACATACACATACACATACACATACACATACACATACACATACACATACACATACACATACACATACACATACACATACACATACACATACACATACACATACACATACACATACACATACACATACACATACACATACACATACACATACACATACACATACACATACACATACACATACACATACACATACACATACACATACACATACACATACACATACACATACACATACACATACACATACACATACACATACACATACACATACACATACACATACACATACACATACACATACACATACACATACACATACACATACACATACACATACACATACACATACACATACACATACACATACACATACACATACACATACACATACACATACACATACACATACACATACACATACACATACACATACACATACACATACACATACACATACACATACACATACACATACACATACACATACACATACACATACACATACACATACACATACACATACACATACACATACACATACACATACACATACACATACACATACACATACACATACACATACACATACACATACACATACACATACACATACACATACACATACACATACACATACACATACACATACACATACACATACACATACACATACACATACACATACACATACACATACACATACACATACACATACACATACACATACACATACACATACACATACACATACACATACACATACACATACACATACACATACACATACACATACACATACACATACACATACACATACACATACACATACACATACACATACACACACACACACACACACACACACACACACACACACACACACACACACACACACACACACACACACACACACACACACACACACACACACACACACAGACATCGCGAAAATAGTCAAAACGGATTCAGGGGACCTCAAAACGTAAAAATCCGTCGAAAACTCGAGGTCGAAAAAATCATGATTCCTATACTTTCTTTATATCTGTATACAGATAGGAAAGTAAAAAAACAAAAAAAAATAAAAACAAATAAGTAAAAATAAAAAAAAAACAAATAAAAATTAATAAATAAATTAAAAATAAATAAAAATTAGTTAAAATACATACAAATTAGTTAAAATAAATTAAAAAAAAATTAAACATTAATAGAATTTAATAAAAATTATTAAAAATGATTAAAAATTATTAAAAATTATTAAAAATTATCAAAAATTATTAAAAAATATTAAAAATTATTAAAAATTATTAAAAATTATTAAAAATTATTAAAAATTATTAAAAATTATTAAAAATTATTAAAAATTATTAAAAATTATTAAAAATTATTAAAAATTATTAAAAATTAATAAAAGTTTATAGAAATTTATAAAAATTAATAAAAATTAATAAAAAATAATAAAAATTAATAAAAATTAATAAAAATTAATAAAAATTATTAAACATTAATAAAAATTAATAAACATTAATAAAAATTAATAAAAATTAATAAAAATTAATACAAATTAATAAAAAATAATAAAAATTATTAAAAATTAATAAAAATTAATAAAAATTAATAAAAATCAATAAAAATTAATAAAAATTAATAAAAATTAATAAAAATTAATAAAAATTAATAAAAATTAATAAAAATTAATAAAAATTAATAAAAATTAATAAAAATTAATAAAAATTAATAAAAATTAATAAAAATTAATAAAAATTAATAAAAATTAATAAAAATTAATAAAAATTAATAAAAATTAATAAAAATTAATAAAAATTAATAAAAATTAATAAAAATTAATAAAAATTAATAAAAATTAATAAAAATTAATAAAAATTAATAAAAATTAATAAAAATTAATAAAAATTAATAAAAATTAATAAAAATTAATAAAAATTAATAAAAATTAATAAAAATTAATAAAAATTAATAAAAATTAATAAAAATTAATAAAAATTAATAAAAATTAATAAAAATTAATAAAAATTAATAAAAATTAATAAAAATTAATAAAAATTAATAAAAATTAATAAAAATTAATAAAAATTAATAAAAATTAATAAAAATTAATAAAAATTAATAAAAATTAATAAAAATTAATAAAAATTAATAAAAATTAATAAAAATTAATAAAAATTAATAAAAATTAATAAAAATTAATAAAAATTAATAAAAATTAATAAAAATTAATAAAAATTAATAAAAATTAATAAAAATTAATAAAAATTAAATTAATAAAAATTAATAAAAATTAATAAAAATTAATAAAAATTAATAAAAAATAATAAAAAATAATAAAAATTAATAAATATTAATGAAAATTACTAAAAATAATAAAAATTAGTAATCATTCAGTTTTTAAATTATAAACACGACACTACGCGTGCAAAGCCGCGGGCAAAAGCTAGTATATAATAAAATAAATTATTACGATCATGAAATGGATTTGTTTTATTGGCGAAGAAGACGAGCAATAGCGGCATATTTATTTTTAAAAAGGCGCCGTTATAGAGTTAATAGCACAGTTGACGTCTGTGAAATATTTAAATTTAGAAATTAACAAGGTGCATATCACAATTTAGTTAAGGAAATGCGTCTTAAAGATGTGAAAAGATTTAGAAATTGCCATAGGAAGTACTGTATCTAATATTATCAAATATACTACTTCCGCAATTTGGGAAGTTTTAAATATAGAATGTTTGCCAATTCCAACAGAAGATGCATGGAAAGAAATTGCAAATGGCTTTGAAGCAAAATGGAACTTTTCAAATTGTGTTGGAGCAATTGACGGGAAACATATTAGGATTCAGGTAGCATCAAAAATACTTTTACTCAAGTATTCCTTTCTTACGATTTATAGGCTCCCCCAATACTGGATCAGATTTTTTTAATTATAAAGATTACTTTAGCATTGTGCTATTAGCAATATGCGATTCTGATTATTGTTTTACTGCTGTTGATATTGGTGCAAAAGGAAGGCAAAGTGATGGCGGGATATTTAGAACCAGTAATTTTGGACAAAGATTTTATACAAACACTTTAGGACTACCTCCTCCAAGGAAGCTTTGGAAAAAAGTCAACCAGTGTCATACTGTTTTGTTGCTGATGTAGCATTTCCATTTAGCATAAATTTAATGAAGCCATATCCAGGAAGTTTTCTTGAACAAAAGGAAATAATTTCTAACTATAGGTAAGTTGTAGCTTATATTGTAAACGTGAACTACTATACATACTACTACTATACATACTACTATACATATTACATTTCCCATTACAGATTAAGTCGTTCAAGAAGAATCATTGAAAATACATTTGGCATTCTTGTTGCTAAATGGAGGATATTAGAACGTCCAATTATAGCAAAACTAGAAACTATCTAAAAAATTGTGGGCTCATTAATTTGTTTGCATAACTTTTTAAAAAAGCGTGATGCAGATAAGCCAGTTAACACAAAATACTGTCCCCCCAATTATGTAGACAAAGAAAGTGAAACAGTGGAGGTTATTGAAGGGGAATGGAGGACTGCAATTCAGAAAAAATTGCAAAGTGTACTAAGAATGGGAGGAAATGCATATGCCCAAAGAGGAAGTACTATGCGCTCTCATATAACTAACTATATATAGCTCCACTTGATGTTCAGTGATCTAAATAAATTAGAATTATGATTACTTTTCAGCCATCGAGATATAATAAAGTAAACCCTAGCAATTTTCTTGCAATTTCTTCTTGCTAGGTGTAATTGAAATTGCGGATTTTTCACAATAAATTGCATTAAGTATCAATGTTTGTTTTTTTTTTCTCTGACATATACACTAGGGTGACCATATCTGACATTTTGAGAGACACTTTTGTAAACAGAGATAGTTCTTACTTTCTCTATACTCCATAATTAGATTTTTTTATTGTTGGTGATTAATAAAATATAATTAGCAAAAAAATGATTTTATTAAAGAAATCTATTGTACTTGGTTTTCAGCATGTAGCTGATACACCTTGTTTAATGTCTCAATTTCTGCATTCATCCTAACATTTTCTGGCAACTTGTTGAGAACTTCCTGTACTGGCATCAATGGTGCTCGATGTTGGCGACAAAAGATCCACATCCACAGCTGATTCCACTGGTCCAAAATTACCAAATGTTATTCGATTTAAATTAATGTCAGTTAAAAAACTGAGACTGTCGTAGGCTTCCATTTCTTTTTCTCGTCAGCCCCTGCTCCTGATGGCTTTTATGTTCTAAAAAAGTTAATATTCAATAATTACCTGAATTACTTAGCTCCGTTTGCTTAAATCCAGTTAATTGTATACTTACTTTAAATGTTTAAGGAAAGTATCCTTATGGTTCTTCCATTTTTTCTCAATTTGATTTAGGGGTATCAACCCATTCATCTCGTCATATACCTCCCTCCAAAAATGTTCCCTAATATCTTTGCCTCTTTCCTTGAGAGGCAAGGTATGGTCCCAAAGAGCAGGGCGTGCCTGGATGACTTCCGCAAATTTAGCCACATTAGTCTCTTCGGATGTTTTTTGGGTGGCAGTGTAAATTTTTTATTCGCTGGTTGCTGCTATGTCGCACTCATGATATTGATGATCCTGCACATCAAAAACCGCGCCACATTCTGCACATTCAACCTAACACAAAAATAAATAATTTTATTATGAACAATATACCAATTTTATGTAAGCATCAGTGATCTGAAGTAGGTATTTTATTGAAAGATATAGGCATAATTTTTTTCATTTTAAATTATAGCGTAATAAAGGGTTTCCCAATAAGAACGCTCCAACTTCAAAGTGTAATAAAATAAAAAGTTTCAATAAAACGAATATAATTTAATATTTATTTTAAAACATATATGGTGACATTATGTTTTAAAAATTATGTCACTTAAATGTCCGCCGCGGCTTTCCCTGGTGAGTCGAATTCTGCGAGTCCAGTTTTCGATAACCTCATTACACAGATGTGGCTTGATCGCAGCAATTTCGCGTCTGATGTTGGCTTTAAGGGCGTCCACAGTTCGTGGTTTATCGGAATAGACAGGAGATTTAAGGAAACCCCAGAGAAAAAAATCCAGCGAAGTTAAATCGCATGATCTGGGCAGCCAGTTAACGTCGCCATTTCGCGATATAACAGACCCCTCGAACTGCTCATGCAATAATGCAACTCTAGCATGTGCAGTATGGCAGGTTGCTCTATCTTGTTGGAACCACGTGTTTCTCAGGTTCATACCATCCACTATAGGCCACAAAAATGTTCTTATCATAGCTCTATATCGCTCACCGTCGACAGTAAGTGCAACTCCTTCTTCATTTTCGAAAAAATAAGGACCGATTATTCCGCCGGACCATAATGCACACCATACGGTTACTTTTGCGGAATGTAGTGGCACTTGGTGAATCTCTTGCAGGTTTTCGTCGCTCCAAATTCTGCAGTTCTGCTTGTTAACGAAGCCACTCAAACAGAAATGCGCCTCGTCACTAAAGATTATTTTTTTCCCAAAATCATGGTCACCCTCCAAGTGTTCTAGCACCCAGTTAGCGAATTCACGCCGCAGTCTATGATCATTGGACTTTAATTCCTGAGTCAATTACACCTTATATGGGTGAAGGTGTAAGTCATAATGCAGAATTCGCCAGGTTGACATCCGCGAAAGTCCAAGCTCTTGAGCACGACGCGGAATAGACTGTCTCGGATTCTCATGCACACTTTCCCGAACGGCAGCAATATTTTCAACGGATCTCACTCTTCGTTGGCGTACAGGCATTGGTCGATCTGCCACTGAACCACTTTCTTCAAATTTCTGTATTAAACGGCGAATTGAGGACTCGGTAGGACGATCATGGACACCATAAACTTGACGAAGTTGCGGAACGTTTGCCGAACAGAACATTAGTTTTGGTAATAAATTTTGACGATTTCGACACGTTGCTCAATTGTATACCTCTCCATATTAAATGTCAAGGCTAACTGAATACTCCTGGCAAAGATAACGCGTCATCTGTTATAAGTCATTATTATTGTGATCTATCAATTTTGAATGTTTTTTGTGTTTGCAATTGCAATTATTATAAAAAGAAAATAAACGTCATGAATGCTTGTTATTACAACAATTATTTACGAAGGTATTATTATATAATGTTTTGTATTCATATCTTTAATAAAAACCGTATAAGACCAGCCAAGAGGCGACTGAGAAAAAAAAAGTGGGTACGGGACATTTTTTTGCAAAGAAAAGCACAAGGAGATTTCAACAATTTGTTAAAGGAGATGCGCTTGACTGATACAAATAAATATTTTGATTACCTAAGAATGACTCCAACTCAGTTTGAATTGCTTTTACACAAAATAGGTCCCTCAATATCTAAAAATGATTATCGTAGAGAAACTATCTTCCCTGCTGAAAGGCTATCGTTAACATTGAGATATTTAGCGTCAGGTGACAGCATGGTGTCTATATCCTATGCGTTTCGAGTTGGAAACTCAACAGTGTCTAGTATAATCAACGAATGTTGTGAAGCAATTTGGAATAACCTAAAGGATGATGTTTTAAAACTGCCCAACGAAGAAAAATGGAAAGAAATATCGCAAGGATTTTTTCATACATGGAATATGCCTAACTGTTTAGGAGCATTAGATGGCAAACATGTTATTATTCAGGTGCCGTTTGTTGCAAAGTCAAGCAATTGTGCCATTTATATTTTTTATTAAAGCATTTTTATTGCTGTTATTATTTTAATTCATTATTTTAGGCCCCACCAAAAGCTGGATCCCAGTTTTTTAATTACAAGAAATCTAATAGTCTAATTTTATTAGCAATATGTGACCACAAATACAAATTTACATTAGTAGACATTGGGGCCCAAGGAAGGCAGAGCGACGGAGGTGTGCTTAGGAACTCAGAGATTGGAAAAGCGATACAAAGAAATGAATTAAACTTTCCACCTGATAAAAAGATTGATGATTGTGATGATAGCCTTCCATACTTTATAGTTGCTGATGAAGCATTTCCTTTGACAAAGAACATAATGCGCCCATACCCAGGACATTTTTTAACCCAGACTAAAAGAATCTTCAATTATAGGTAAATAATAATACATTAGGTAGGTATACTGTAAGTGCACACAGAACACTTTTTTTTTGTTCATCAAATACGCTTTTTGACTATATCTGAGAACCTAAATGATCCAAACTTATATTTGTTTTTTTTACAGATTAAGTAGAACAAGAAGGGTTATTGAAAATTGCTTCGGTATTCTTGTTGCAAGATGGCGAATTTTTAGAAAGCCAATTATATGTTCATTAGATACTGCACAAAAAATTATTCAAGCCACTGTATCTCTTCATAATTTTATAATGAACACCATTGAATCAAAGCACCTGTATTGTCCACCATCTTATGTTGATCAGGAGGATAACGATGGAAACATGACAAATGGACTATGGAGACAGGAAGCAGGCTTCCAGAATTTGGAACCCCTGCATAGGGCAGGAACCAACAATACAACAAAAAATGCTGCCTACATAAGAGACCAGTTAACAAATTACTTTTTCCTAGAAGGAGCTATTCCATTTCAGTGGGATAAGTAAATACTTTCTCAAATTTATTAAGTTAGGTAATACAAATCTTCATGTTTCTTTATGTCTTTGTAATATGTAATAAAAGTAAAAAGCACATTTATGGTAATTGTAACAAATAAAAATAAAATAATTGACATATTTTAAAGACCTTTTTTATAAGAGAAATAATTGAAAATCTATTTACTTATTATTTATTTGTCAAAATACCATCCATCCATTCGTCCATACATTCATCCATCTTACACATGGTAAACAAACACAGGATTACCCGACTGCTGACTGGGGTTTTAAAAATAAAATATCTACACAGTTTGTAAAAAAATTGTTTATATTTATCTTTAACACAAAGTTATAACTTATTTACAACTTATAATTAAGTAGAAACAATATTTGGAGCAAAGTTAAAAAAATATACGTACTAAATTAATTTGTTTTATATGTAATGTCAAACATTGTTTGCAGTAATTTAAGTTCCGCCTCTACTTACTTCCTCCCGGACAGCTCCTCTAGCATTTCTGAAATCCTAATACATATTGGATTGATTGGTCTTTCAGATGAAAACTGAGGTGGGGTAGGAACTTGTTTGATTGCGTCCAAAATCGCACTTTCCACGGGATCACATTTTCGTTTAACAAGGGACAAATTATTGTAAATTAGATTGCTTCACAAGGGAAGAAACAAATCAACAATCCTAAAAACAAACTGTTTGTACTTGTTCTTAGTTCATTACCTCCAGAAGAACTTGTAGACTGGCTTTCATCTGACAGGGTAGGAGCAGATGACCGTGGGGCTGGTATTAAATTAGTCACAGTACTACAAATAACAAACGTTTTATGAATTATAATGTTACATAAAGGTAGTTGTTTGTAACTCTTCAGAAAATAGTAGTGTGTGCAACAAGAGTGGATATGATGGCCATATCACGCGACGACGAAGTTTGAGCACGACATCATAGGCTGAGTGCATAATCGTCTGAGTGCAATATGGAAAATTAACTCTTGTTGTACAAGATATTTTTTCTACGACCCTCTAACGAAAATCTACAAATATGAGAATAATTTGCAGCAGTAATTTAATTACTACGTAAAGTGTATTATGTCACTTACGATCTTTTTGGTTGTTGGTCAGATAAAAACTTCATTGAATCGAAAAACTTCCAGGGCTTCTTTTTTTTTTTATCGCTCCAGAACCACTAGGAACATATGATTCCATATAATTTTTGGTTTTTATGTACGTATCCTTTAAATTTTTCCATTTTTTTTTAATAATTTCGATGGAGTATTTTTCTAAAAAAATAACATTCCTTCACATTTATTTATCTATCATATAGGTATTCTTCAAAAATTTAAACTTTTGTGAATTATTTATTCCTCAAAAATTGCATACCTCGTAATTTATGTATTGAATTATTAAAGCATACTACTTACCATTAAATAAGTTAAAAATTTCAAGCCAAGCTTTATCTTTGGCAGATTTTGATTTTAATTTGATATCTATTGTGGGATCCCACAAAATAGGGTGTGCCTGTATTGTGGATATTAAGTTTTCTTCGAAGCTGCCATATTCCTTTGGTGCATCTGAACTGGAATGACATAATAATAATTTATTTCAGGTCCGCTCGAAGAAGTACGGTTAATAAATCGATGCCCCCGAGCTGCTTTAGTTTAACTAGTCTGAGCACGGAGCACGATTTATCTCGAATGCTTCCTGCGAAACTATCCTAACTCAAAAAATGAAACAAATCATGCTTAGGCGAGTTAAGATAAAGCAGCTTGGGGCTATCAAAATTTGGTTAGTTACCACTCTTCCAAATCTTCTGGCTTCTCCTGTACCTGGAAATGTTGACACAGGGCGTTGATTGTGACCGTTTCGTTACAAATATCACAGTAAATCTTCAACACACCAAAAATTATTATTTGTTGAAACTTTTTATGATATCTTTTAAATTACTTGGGTATTACCATCCAATTCGTTAAATTCCATTTTCTTATTTGTTATAAGTATCGACCACAACACTTTTTTAAAGTCTAGAATCAATTTTACGGGTATAACTAGAAATTTAAAAAGTGCACAACAAATTGATACTATGAATGACAGCAATGTCAGAAATTCGCAAGATACTTAAAATCATTTCAACTTTTTTGCGATTTATTCGCATTTTCGCGTAGGCGAATTTCGCGTTAGTGAGTATGGACAAAATAAGCGAATGTGCGAAAAAATAATTGTCTGTTAAAAATCCGCGAAATTCGCCTAAGTGAGTATGAAGCTTTATACCGTTCGGACTCCTTGTGTCTATACTTTGAGCGACCGTCGATGAAAACAGAGTCTTGCGCGTCGCCCGTAAAACGTCGGATAGGCAACTTATAATACAAAATCTTTAAATCCAAAATTTAATATTGATAGATTTGTGTTGGTATGTTTGTTTTTTTGCTTTATTTTTTTGTTCAAGCGAATTTCGGCAAGCCGGCAAGATTTTTGGAAAAAAACAAATAGTGCCACTTTATAGGGAGAGGTGCCGCGGTGCATACTTACTGTAAAGGCTGCCACTTTTGGCACGATTGTGCAGCAAAGAACAACACTGCAGCCAACAAGTGCACATTTTTCGTAATAGTTTCCTATAAAGCGCTACCGTCACATAGCGGCTGTAATAATGGGTTGGGTGACGTCACAAAAAATATTCTATGCAATGCAGTCAAACTGGTCTCCAAGAGAGCGTTGATATAATATTACAGTACCTTTCGCCACACCTCTCGCCTCAAATGTTAAAAAAAAAGTTATTAGATTATGCCTAAAATTAATTTTTTAAGTCCTTATTTATCTAATACTGAACTTTTAACTATACCTTACCTTGCAAATTTTTGAGAATTTTTTTTTAAAATGTGAGTATTTGTACAGTGCCTCACGAGAAAGTAAGTCTTCAACAACAATTCTCGAATTATACTATTATTTATTGATTAGATGGAGTATAAAAAAAAATAAAAATAAGGTTTTTGAAATATTTAGATTTTGTTTTATACAATAAAATATATATAGTTAACCGTGGAACTTATTGAGAAATTAATATTAAAAAATCACAAAAAAATTTCAAGTAACCTAGTTGAAAATTTTTTGTGATTTTTTAATAATAATTTCTCAATAAATTCCACGGTAACCTATATATAAGGTATAAAAGTTCACTATTAGATAAATAAGGACATCTACTATTAGAAAAAAATTAATTTTAGTCATAATCTAATATTTTTTATTTAACATTGGTGGCGAAAAGACCTCCTTAAAATGTCTAGTGATATTTTGAGCTGGCAAAACGAACAATTTCTGAAAATCATAATTAAGTACCCAAATAGGCTTAAGCTAATCATTGCGTGCTAATTATTTTGTACGTTTTATTATTAATTAACTTAAGAATATCGTATGATTTGCTAAATTTATCATAGATATTTTATTTATATAGATAACAAATAAATATAATTCATGAAAACAAATTTTAGTACTAAATCTTTATCAACCCTCGTAAAATATACTGTTAACGACGGAAATTAAACATTATTTTCATTCACAAATCTATAGTTCTAGCAATTTTACCAGAGGCAGCACTTTCCAGTGCAAAATTTCGATTTGCAGAGATATATGAGCCCCCATCCTACGACTTTATTTTAAACTATTCAATAATATAAAAAATACGATAATGCAAAGGAAGGATGAAACTGTGTTCCTCTGGAAGTACTTTTATGAAATTTAATTTTGTTTAAATAAAAAAATATCTGAATACTGAAATTTCGAAATTTTAGGATTTTTTTTCCAAAAAAGTATTCAAAAATTAGAAATTCCTCTCCCAGACTAACATAGATACAAGTATACTAGACTAAAAAATATTTTTTGTTTACCAAAAAAGATAATACTAAACTTATAGGATGCGTGCCAGGATCGCAAGGAATTTTACCCAAAACGAA
Organism: Psylliodes chrysocephalus; assembly: GCA_927349885.1. NCBI lineage: Eukaryota > Metazoa > Arthropoda > Insecta > Coleoptera > Chrysomelidae > Psylliodes > Psylliodes chrysocephalus. The sequence continues at coordinate 95,241,140 of OV651814.1, read as the reverse complement.
ATGTAAATCATCCTCTTAAGCGTTTGATAAGCGTCTTTTGTGGCAATATTTTGTTCTCTGCTGTAATATCTTTGACGTTTTTTTTTTTTTTGAAATCTCCAGTAGCGAAATGAGTCAATTCGATTTGGGGTTCTTAAGTTCGTCTTCGTCTGATGACGATGATAATGAACATAATATTGTTTTGTTAATTGAAGCTGAACTTTTAAAGCAATTACCGAAAAATGAGTTATATAGCGAATCGACGATGACGATGATGAATTTAGAGTGCACTTTAGGTATATAATAATTGTCTTTATTATTTATTTAACAAGTTTTTTTTTAACCTATCATACCTGTCCCAACCACTCATACTTGCAATTTCAAATCAATTTGTATAAGCAAATTATGCCAAGGTTAAAATTATATTGGTAAAACTTGATTTTTTGTTTTAATCCTACACACATGAGTAAACTTCTGCACTTAGGTATTCTTGCACAGTTCAGTAAAAATAGGAGCAGGGTTATTCTTACCAACTTAGTAATTGAGATACATATGCTATTACAAATTAATAGCTTTTGCTAATTCATTTATTTTATCTAAAATAAAATAAGTAGTACAAATAGTTAAATACTGTGTGCATACATTTTCAATGCTTACTCGGGTGTTTTTTTATCACATGAGCCCTCAAATTGGATACTGTCGAATAACTTTTTCGGCATTCGCCATTTTTAATGAGAGATGACTTTTTCTATCACTTTTACTATACAAAATAAATATTAAAAGAAAAACAGGAAAAAATCAAGTCAAGTAACTTAACCTCAACTGGGTAAATTGAAATTGAACCTTCTTACAAGTTATAAAACCATTAAAACGCAACACCCAATGCGTCATACGGGTTGCATATACACCAATGTCATCAAGATTGGTGGGGTATACCCAGACTTTTGTTTGCCAATCAATACTTTAAAAAAATACACTTTTTATGATTGCCTCATAAACCTATTGAATTTATCAATTTTGGTAAGGCTTTAAAAAAGTCATTTTTTTTAGAGTTCCACGACATGTTGTTTTAAAGCTGGCTGGGATATTAGAAACTTCTGAATATATTCCCAAGTGCAGTACTGGTTTTGAAAAAAATTTTGGGAGTAATTCGCAGCAGATGGTGACGTCAAGGGCAATAGGGTTGGTTGAATGTGAACTTGTTGGGCTGCCGAGGGTAATGTGGTTGGAAGACGTTGTTCAGACAATATCGGCGCAAGAGGTGAATGTGATGAATTTGAAGTAAAAGAATAATGGTTTGAAAGCAATGAGTGGTGTTATGAAGCTGATTACAAAGGTCTGCTTAACATGTGTTGAACAACCGGTCCAAAATTAACTTGCTGATATTGATTGGAGTTATGAGGAAAAGAAGCTCTTGACTGAATTGAAACGTTTTGAATATTTACGTGGCCAAAATGCTGTTTAGTTCTTTCATTGTATCTGTGTTTTAAATGATAAACTAACAACTCAATCTCAATGATTGCCATTTCTCTAATATCTGCATCAAGGGCCCTCAGTTTTGTAGCAAGGAATTCTTCGTACAAGGAACACTGATCTAGAGACATCTGTGTGTCTATAACATTTTGAAAGGCCTTATAAGCTTCGTATATCTTTTGGTCAATATCTGGTGGCAGGTAATTTTTTTCTTTTTACGCTATTTGCTTTAGGATATTTAAATTGGCTTCCATTTGCAATTTCTTCAGTGACAGTTACTTCTTCTCTTTTCCGTCAGCATTCTCGTTGTCTTCTTTACGTTCTTCGTCTTGTAACATCTGAAATAATAGGAATTCATATTAGACACTATGGCCACAGAGGGTATAGTTCATTCCAAATTTAAATAGATCTATACAGGCTATGGAATACATTTTCAATGACAAAAAGTTTATTTACCAAGATCCTTACTCGTCAAAAAAAGTATTTCTTATAATTTGTTTTTTAGTTTCAGCTACCCGAAACTGCAAACGACTGGCGTAAGATTGCCGAAGAATTTAAGAATAGATGGAACTTTCCCAATTTTCTGGGAGCCATAGACGGAAAACACATAATAATTCAGTCACCTCTTCATAGTGGAACAGAATTTTATAATTACAAAGGTACTTTCAGTATAGTACTTATGGCTGTGGTTAATGTTAACTATGAATTTACATACGTCAATATTGGATGTCAAGGTCGCATTAGTGATGATGGTGTGCTTCGAAACACGTCTTTCTATGATAAACTTAGTAAAGATCAGTTAATGCTTCCTGCAGATGAACCATTGACCAACGAAGACGTACCTTTACCGTACAAATTTGTAGCGAATGACGCGTTTGCTCTAACAACTCGTATGCTAAAACCATATCCCGGGGTTGTACGTACGTATTAAAAAGAAGGTTCTTCAGATTAAGGGTAAAATGATACAACATTCAGTTACACACAAGCAAACGTTATCAACTTTTAATGATAAAATAACCTCAAAAATACATACAATATTACCCCTGGCCAGGTACTTACGTGACAAGTCAACAAAGAACACCAAAACAAACTCAACTATATTCTTAAAACTAATATTAATTGTTAATTTAACTAAACAAGGTTTTAGTTTTACACGAAACAAAAGCGAGATAACCAAAACGAAGCATCCAAGCCGGTCACCGTCACCAGAAAGTCTCCATCTCGCACACGCGCACATCCACTCCCTTCCAATTCCAAGGTGTAGGCAAACTGCACCTGAGCGCGGTGTAGGGTGGTCTGCACAGGGTATACAACAGAGGTATCCAAGAAAGGATATTTAATTATCGGCTGTGCCGGGCACGTAGAGTTGTTGAAAACGTTTTCGGCATACTTTCATCCGTATTCAGAATTTTTAGGAAGCCGATATTACTTGAAACTCCGCGGGTAACTGAAATTACGATGACTTGTGTTTTACTTCATAACTTTTTACGCATAAGTCGAATATCTAAATCAAGGTATATGCCACTGAGTGTCTCGATTCTGAAGATGAAAGCTTGTTTATTCCCGGCACTTGGAGAGATGAACAAATCATGACTTCTTTTCTGCCGTTACAAAATGTTTCAAGAAAGCCAGCACAGGATGGAAAAATAATTAGACATTCTTACGCTCAATATTTTGCAACGACAGGAGCTGTATCTTGGCAAAACAAAGTGTAGGGAGTTTAATTTTATATCTGTGGCTTGGTTCTAAAAGGGCCAGTGTCGGAATTGCTAAAGTGTGGGAAATGACAACTTAAAAATTGTTAATTATTTTGAGTTCTTTTTTCTTAAATTTATGCTATTCGATTGTTTCTTTTGTTGGTATATCTTTTAAAGTAGTAGTTTTTACCATGGACATTAATCAAATTTTCCACTGAAGTGTGATTTTCCAAAAAAAAAATATTGACAGTGACGTTTTTGATAGGCAAAAAGTAATTTTACCTGATATTGGCCGTTTAGGTTGGAAAATAACACACCATTTTTAGTGATACAAAGATTTATTATTTTACAAAAACTTAAAAAATAATGATATAGTACTTATAATATATAAATGTATTTCATTTGGCTGTGCCAGACGGAAAAATATATAATAAACTAAAAAGTTTCTTCCTCTTGACAGGTTTCGTCTTCAGTATCCGAAAGAGAATTAATTATCAGTTGTTGACGTAGATGCGGTAATCGTGCTAAAAAATTGCATGTAATTGGGTCGACTAGCTATCAACGTAAGGCATCAAATCTCTTAGGTGTTGAATCTTATTGGCAGGTATTCCTAAAAGTGTGCTGGAAATAGGCATTAGGTGTATTACATCAGATTTCCTTGTCCTTTTTATTAAGAGACTCATAGATTTAAAATCTTCATAAAACGAAAATCGGTAGTGCAGTTCGCCTAATAGAATACATTATTTCTCTAATATAAAAGGCCACTTTACTTTTTCACCTAGAGTGTTGGTCTTTGTATATTGGAACTTAGCCGAGAGCAGAACTTTAAAGTTTAAAAATCTTTCAGGTCCATTTTATACACAAAAATGTTATCTTTTTTTCGAGGTATTGATCGAATTAAATTTGCCCAGTCTCTAGGTAGGTCTATATTAACTGTCGTATTTTTTTACTTTTTTAATTGCTGCATGGATGGTATTAGTCTCCATACGTGTATGCCCTGGGACAAGAAACTTATGGTGAATTATTAGACGCCATCCTTTCTTTTGGAGTTGTTCTATGATTACCAAATTCATAACGGAACTCAATATGTTTTTATTTTGACCCGGACAGCAGTCACTATACATAATGATTTCTTCTACATTTGGAGGCAGACTGTTGTTGTACTTTTATAAACAGGATGCGATTTTCGGACCACCTCGACGAGCAATTATTTCATTCCACATATAACAAAGTGCAGAATTTGAATTACCCTGGGTTTGGTAAACTGTCAGATTTGGAGTCCACAATTTTCTTTTGTAAAATGAGATGCTGGTCTTAAGATAGGGAGTGGGCAGACATTTCTGCAAATCAAAGCTAATAACAACACGATTGGGATATGTTTTGCAACTCTCTTTGTCTTCCTGTTTTCATAAATGTTGATGCCCTTGCATTTTTCAGATACTTGCAACAAAAATGAATCAAAATCTGGAATGTCTATGCCACTCGCCACTAGCGAATCTGCTGTCCTCTTCAGACAGCCTCCTACTCCGTCTAGCGCCCTTACCATGGCCCTTCTCACTAAAATGCCATCGAATTACCTGGAAGTTCAGCAGTTTTGGTAAATAAGCTGCTACTAGCCACATCATTTTGCGATTTCGATACTGGGTAGTTGGCCCATCACTTAAAAAATGTACTGAGTTAATTACATCCATTTTAGTTTTGAACTCGGTAACTACCGGCTCCAAATGTCCCATGATAGCGACAGGATCGTGACGTAAATTAGCAGAGATAGTACAAAAACAAGTTTTTATTAAATGTTTTTCTTTGTCCAAATGATACGTAACTACTGTGTGGAGTGAAAGCTGAGGCTTAGATCCTCCAAAATGAGCTGACTGTACCTCTTCTCCATACTTACAGTTGTAATTTTCAGAGAAATCTAAGTGGAACAAAATTTCATCAGACCTCCGATTCTTTTTAATAACATGAATAGTTCTCTGTTGGTGAATAATATTTCTGACATGAAGTAAAAACGGATTTAATGCTTGATGAAACAGATTTATCAATTCTTGTTTAGTTGTTCTTAATTTTTCTTTAATTGTTTTGCTGCATAATTTTGGCTGGCCTTTTATAATCATTTCAACCCTTTTGGTAACCCACTTTTCGTACAATATCGTGTCTTCAACTTCAGAATCTTCTATCCGTATTTTAACTCTAAAGTCCCTACATGTTAAAGAAGACCGCTCTAAACACTTTTCATCAATTGTTTCTCCAGGGCAGCTCACAGTCTTGCAAACATCTTGAGGGGTATTTTCAGCAATCATACCTAAGATTCTTAATTTTTTTATAATCAAAGCAAAGTTTGTATGCATAATACATAAACATGTATTGCGTTTGTCGACAGATGGTTGGACGATCCAAAATGGTAGGTATCTAGAAAAAGTCGTATAGCTAATTGGGATACGGTTTCTGTTTATAAATATCTTGTAAAGGTTTCTTAATGTGTCATTTAATAATCTTTTTTGTTTTTTACTTTCCTATCTGTATACAGATATAAGGAAAGTATAGGAATCATGATTTTTTTCGACCTCGAGTTTTCGACGGATTTTTACGTTTTGAGGTCCCCTGAATCCGTTTTGACTATTTTCGCGATGATGTCTGTGTGTGTGTGTGTGTGTGTGTGTGTCTGTATAACGCATAACTCATGAACCGATACACTAAAAAACACCAAATTTCAAACTTAAGCTTTGTTTCAGCGTCTAATGCGCTGATTAAATTTTGGGCAGAGTCGGAACATCTGGGGGGGTACTTTATAGGTGATCATTTTTATATTTTATGGAATATATCTGTTATTTACGTTTGGGGAAGAAAATCCTTCAAATGAAAGTTACTTGTTATTTTATTATCTATAATTTTTGTTATATACAAAATTTTCCTAAAATGGTCCGTATTCGCGAAATTTGACAAAATGTAAAAAAAATATTTTTTTTATAAAAATTGTTCAAACAAAAGTTGTTTGTAATATAATTTTCTATAATTTTTATCCCATAGATAATTTCTCTAAAATGGACCGTATTCGAGATATTTGAGAAAATGTGTAAATTTCGAAATTTGAAGAAAACTTAAAAACGGATAAAGAAAAAAACATTAAATTTTAAACTTAAGTTTTATTTCGGCCTGACGTGAAATGATTAGATTTTGGACAAAGTCGGAACATCTGGGGGGGTACTTTATAAGAGGCCGTTTTTATATTTTATGGAATATATCTGTTATTTATGTTTGGAGAAAAAAATTGTTCAAATAAAAGTTACTTCTAATATTATTATCTATAATTTTTGCTTTATGTAAAAATTTCCTGAAATGGTCCGTATTCGAAAAATTTGACAAAATGTGCAAAATTCTGATTTTTATGAAAATTGTTGAAATAAAAGTTGTTTGCGATATCGATCTCTATAATATTTGTTTATACATGATTTTTTTAAAATGGACCGTAATGGAAAAATTGTAGGAAAAGTGCTAAATTTAAATTTTTCTGTATTTTCATTTTCAATGAATATCTATAGAAAAATGTTTCGCGGTAGATGTATGTGGACAATGTATATATTTAGTTTATCCTCTAAACATTTATAGAGATGCTGCAATAGGTTGTACAAAATAACCGGAAAAAGCCTGTAATAACTAGATAGGAAAGTCATGTGTTGGACACATCAGATTTATTTTAATAATGGGAAGATTTGAACGAAACGTTATTGATTATAAAGTTAAAGAAAGAAATTAAAATAATATTATACTTTGCTTACAAATGAAATATTTCATTATAAAAATGGAGTAGGTACACTTCACGGGGTTGAGAATTTTGACTTTTAGCGATATGTACAGAAAAAAAAACGATATTTACGTTAAAAATAACTTTAATAAAACCAAATCAAAGATGTTTTGAATAATTTGAAATATATTTAAAGCAAATTGAGGCACGTAATTATCTCTAAAACCTAGAGTACACAAAAAATAACACTTCGTGATAATCACCCATAATAGTTTATAGTTATTATTCTAAAAGAACTAATTATGAAAATAAGTACATACAATTTTAATATGATTTTGATTGAACTAAAAATTAATAATCAGGTACTTCTCTTTTTTATTTTTCATAACAAAGAAAATATGAAAACAAAGAAATATATTTTGTATATGTACCTAATAGAGCCGTCTGTATACACAGACAACGCCGAGGGGAAAACCACTAAGGTCAAAACGAATCAGTATTTCGGAAATCACCTAAAAAAGTATATTATTTTGGTGATTTTCGCTAAAAATTCCCTTTAATTTTATACGATGACCTTTTTTTGGAGCTATTCCCTTGTGTTTTGATCCATAAGCTGCTGCATTTAAATTGATTGACGAATTGATTTCGACCATGATTTTCGATGATTTCGGAAATTTTGAGAAATTTATAGTGAAAAGTCAAAACGTACCAGTATTTTGGGAGTGGTTACCTCTAACTTTATTAATTTAAATAATACAAGTTACTAGTTCTTACATTTTTCAAAATGAGATTCTCTATTTTGGTTCATTTAAATATATATGCTAAAAATTATGCCTAGACACATATTTTTATTTCATTTAAGAGAATTTGTTCACATATTTTTTTTCAACATGCAATTTAAAAATAGTTTGCAAGAAATTGTAGATGACCATACGTATAGCATTTTCAAAGTCTGTCCAGCAATGTAATACATAACTTTCTGAAATGTAACACATAAGACAAAAACGTATTATTTTTGTATTTATTTCTTGGGAGCTAAAAAGTCCTCTAGGTGACTTGTTTTTGTTTAAAAAAAGGTCCTTACCTCTCATAGTTCATAAATGTATTCCTATTCAGCATTTAAATGGGTCAATAGAATATGCCACCCTATATTATTTTGAAGCATTTGAATTGTTAACGAAAAATTACCGTTATCTGTAATGTATGTAAAAAACATAAAGAGTTAATAGCATATGTTATGAATATTTAATAAAGTTAAAAATTACTAAATAAATATTAATATTTATTAGAAGTAAATAATATAAAACAAAGTATCACAACACTATCCCTATTAAATAATAAACAAACCTAAACACTCTTTTGAAAATAAAAACAATGATTTCTTCATCTAAAAAACAAATATCAAAAATAACACAAACATAAAAACCCTGTTTTAAAAATTAAAACAAAGGCCCTATTAAAAATATAACAAACATAAACACTATTAAAAAGTTAGGAATTATTGTAAATGTTCGCTAATAACTGGGTTTTTCTTTTTTTATCTTCAAGTTTCTTCCGCTCTATCAATAAATTTTCTCCATAAAATGTTTTAAAGTTATCCCTTATCTGCAGGGAATATCGTTCCTTTTGGTATATGAGGTTGCGAGCCTTTTCCTCTTCTTTTTTTGGATATTAAAATTTTCCTTATTAATATCAGAGGCTATCGTTACTTCTGGGATAAGCCCTCTTGAGCCATAAGGCACATTTGCTTCTTCAACAATTGTTTTATTTGAAATCTCTGAATTAGAATCTAACAAAAAGTCTGGTGACACACTTTCTAAATATTTTATTGAATTCATTTTCGTAGAGAAAATCTTTTCTGGCTCTTCCAGTTTTATTATTGTTGTCTCGGCCTTTTTTATATGCCCTCTCTAAAACTCTAAATTTATTCTCACATTTCGAGAGCAAAATTGTAATTCGAAATTTATTTGACGGGTCAGTGGCAATTTTGTCTCACATTCTTTTCATGGTTTTTATTTCTCCTTTTCCAATTTTCAGTTTATACATTTAATACAGCTCTAAAAGGTTTAAAATTTTGGCTTGAGTAAAAAAATGCTCAACCTGATCTTCTTTTACCTCAACGGAACAAACATTTGGTATAGAAAGAAATTCTGATGTATTAAAATCTAAAAACAAAATGTTAATTTACATTAAAATGCAAATTTAAAAGAGTATATACAGTGTGTCGCATTTAAGATGAAGACACCCCTATATTTTGTCTATCTAAATAAATACAGATTTGAAGTTTTGCACAGTTATACAGCGTGATGGTTCATATTTTTTAACATACTCACTGAAATTTAAATATTAAACGTGGCCTACTGCGAATCCACAAACAGGGTCAATTTTCGATATTTTTCTTCGCGTTGGAGATATCAGAAAAAGTTATTTTAAAAAGTTGTTCAGAATATTATTCTAACCCTACACACCAAATTTCATGACAAAATTCGCATTTTTAGTTTTTTCATTATTTTTGTCAATACACAAAATTATTAAATGTTGATTTTTTTTATTCGATAAACTAGTGTGCCATGGATAGGAATAAGTTGATACTTGTGAAATCAATAATGTCAATCATGCCACACTAGTTTATCGAATAAAAAAAATCAACTTTTAATAATTTTTTGTGTATTGACCAAACTAATAAAAAAACTAAAAATGCGAATTTTGTCATGAAATTTGGTATGTGGGGTTAGAATAATATTCGGAACAACTTTTTCAAATAACTTTTTCTGATAACTCTAACGCGAAGAAAAATATCGAAAATTGACCCTGTTTGTGGATTCGCAGTAGGCCGCGTTTAAAATTTAAATTTCAGTTAAGTGTCTTGAAAAATGTGAATCCTCACCCTGTATGACTGTGCAAAATTTCAAATCTGTATTTATTTAGATAGCCAAAATATAGGGGTGTCTTCATATTAAATGCGACACACTGTATGTACTCACCAGTCATTATCCAAAGAACTAGAACTGTTTAAGTTATATTGTAATATTTAATTTAAATAAATCGGCAGCAAAAGGTTTGGCTTGCCTTCGCTGAAAACAAAATAGAAATGGAAAAATTATTTGCGTTTCCTGACATATTCAAACTGTCGGGGATTTTTTGTCTCTACGCACACTGTCAGGCGCAGTTTCGAGTTTTCAATTTGAGAACTAATAGCTTTATTAGCGGTAAAAATCTTGAACCGAATTATTACTAATTGTAATGATTTTGCATGCGCAGTAGTCAAAAAGCGTTCGCGGAATAAAAAAAACTGCATTATTAGTTCTATTCTGTGTTCTCGGTGAAATTAATATTGGTTCTGAATCGGTTATGTTGATCCCTCGAATTCAATTATAGTTCTAGTTCTGACATGTATATTAAATGTAGGTGGCTGGATGTCATCTGATATAAGAGGTTAGGATTGTTAGGTAGTTTACCCTAGCTTTCGTTAGCAACAGAGATTTTGGCTATCTCATTGGCGTTTTTGTAATGTGACAGTTGATCGTTCTGTCGTTTTTTTCAATTTTCATTCGCCATTTGAGCCATTTGCAATTTGGTATTTCGTTCATTTGATTTATGCTCTTGGTTTTCGTGTGTTTTGTTGTTTTATATTTTGACGTTTTTGGATAATTTAAGAGACATTTTTAGATGTATATTAGTGGTTGATTAAATTTATCTGATTTGCGGATTGAAAATAAGTAAGTTATACATTGTTTTAAATTAAATAAATTAAATAAAACATTTATGTATTTTTTAGGACTCTTGTTAACATGTCCGATCGTTTTAGTTCGAGTGACGATGATTTGGAAGAAGTTTTAGAACTTGCAAGTGTTCCTAAAACAAGGGAGTATTTTGAAAATATCGTTCCACAATTTGATGACAATCAATTTTGTAGGCATTTTCGACTTAGTTGAGGAATTACAGAACAGCTTGCGAATCGATTTGCTGGTACTCAGTATTACCACCGTCAGAAAGGAAACTCTGAAAAAATTACCTCTTTAAAATATATAATTGACCGTTTTAATATAATCGAAAAGCGCGCTATTTAAAGTAATCAGAAGAGTTACTTATTTCATAAGTAATTTGTCTCCGGAAATTATAAAATGACTAACTGGCGAGGAACAAAATGATAATACGAAGTAGTAATGACTGGAATATCCAAAATTATAAGATTTTAATTTTTTCTTTTCATTTAACAAAGAAAAAGACAAACAAAATACTACTGCATTTATGCAACTTGTAATGCATATACGTCACTGGGTTGTTAAATGCCATTTAAATACCCAAAATCTGTTACCAAGTGTGTTCTGTGCAACAAGTGTCATGTCATTTGTCAACTGTTGTTGTCACTTTCGTTTTTGGTTATTTGTTGTTGTGGTCGAGTTTGAACTTTGTTATTATAGTCGTTATAGTTTTGCTTTTTTTGAGAAAATATTCATTTTAAAAATCATGAGTTCATTGATTAAACTTTGTTTTGTGCTTTATTGCACTATTACGTCAAAAACAATTCCTAATAAGAAGTTCGTAACAGTGCCGAAAACGACTAAGCGACCAAAAACTTGGTTCTAAGAAGTTAGAACTCAAAGTGAGTCATCAACAAGTTGGGAAATATATGATACTGGTGCTAATGTAAACAAAATAGATGTTGGTGTACAGAATTCTGTTGAAAGTAAGTCTGTTTATCAGCAAACCAACATCGAAATGAAACATGTTGCAGTGTCTTGTGATTTGAAGTTGCTTCAAGCAAATGTTGACACGTCTAGTTTAATTTACAAAAGAAGCATCGCAACATCACTATTAAAGAAGAAAATGAAGTTCAAGGAGACTTCTGGTCCTGAAGACGTTGAAGTAATACTCTCTAGTAGTGATTTTATCCCACAAAGTGACTCAAGTGACACAGAAAAGACTGTGAAAAGTGACCAGTTCAAGCAAAGTTTGAATCTCATAGAGAAATACCCCAAACGGATATAGGTGTTCCAAAAATTTTGTATCCAACGTTAATAGATACTCTTTGCATAAACAGCAAGTTGAATAAAGAACATATTTTATTGTGCCTAATGAAGGTTAAATTAAATGATTCATTTGCTAGGTTAGCTGACCAATTTTTATTTTCAATTGGAGGTGTATCTAAAATATTTAGAATTAATATTTATAAAATAGATTATTTATTTTAGTAAATTTATTTTTTGGCCCGAGCAAAATGCAATTTAAAAAAATCTACCCTTTAGAGCAAATTATGGTAATGTGCAATCTATAATAGATTGTTTAGAAATTCAAATTGAAAAACCTACTAACCCTATTGATTAGGCACTAATAAGGTCACAATATAAAAACTGTAATACATTTAAATATTTAATTTCTTGTACACCCGATGGATTTATTAATTTCATTTCTAGTGGTTACGGGGGAAGAATAAGTAACACATTGCTTACTCAGCAAAGTAATTATTTAAATGTTTTACCAAATAATTCTGTGGTGATGGCAGATCGTGGTTTTAAAGAGATTGCAGCTACAAAAAAAGTTGTATTCTTGTGAGACCACCGAGTGTAAGCAGCACTACAAAACCCACAAAAAATGAAGTAATGGAGACTAAGAGTTCATGTTGAGCTTGAGAATTCATGTTGAAAGAGTAATTGGTATATTAAGAGAATTTGCTTTTTAAAAATCTCATTCTGTCATTGACCACAATTTAATATTTTTTATAGATGTAATTATAAGAATTGCCTGTGCGTTGTCAAATTTACAATCACCTTTAATTAGTTCATAGTTTTTTTTAAATAAATTTTTTTAAATATTTAATAATAATTTTGAATTTTTTTCTCCATATGTACATCAGGATGTCCCATAAACATACGTACAAACTTTGTTGTTTAATTTAATACAAAACAAATTAAGACATAATTAAAATACACATTCAAGCATAAAATATTGTCCATTTACTAATTACATCATTTATAAATATTTCATCATACATAATCCACAAAAAAATTATTTCATTAGTTAATTCAGAATCTGGCTTTGCAACTATAAAAAGTCCTTTATTTTTCTTGGTTGCTAACATTTGCAAATTAATTTGTGCTTCATATTTTAGAGTTATATTGCCATCTTTAATATATGTTTCAAAACTGTTGTTTGTTAATGGACATTTAACTTCAACAACATAATCATTGTTTATTGCATCTGGCGTTGCACCAAATATACGATGATCACACAATAAATGGAAACCCACTTTCACTGAAATTTACAGATAACTTTTCTTCCGCAGCTTTTAAAGTATTCCTCTTCTCATAGTTTTCGTTGGTTTAATTTTATAAGCTCCAATAATTGATGACACTAGAGTACCATCAGTGGTTCTACACCTAGAAACTTTATATGCTTTTGAAGCTGTTATCCGTCCAAACCGTAATTAAAACCATAGTGGTGAATTCTCGTGTCAATTTCAGCATCTGTACTTGTTTTTTCCAGGTGTTTTTTTTTGCAAATTCAATAAATTGATCAAAATCTGTTTCCGTCTAGTTTAAATTTATGGATTAATTTATGAATACTTAAAAATTCATATTTTATAATATTTCTGCTTTCATATCTGGTTAGCTGACAATTAATTTTTTTTCTTTTGGCTTGTGACATTTAGTCATTGAAAAATTCACCATTGTTTTGGTTTTTAGCTATTTTATGGAGTTTACCAGATGGAAATTCGTGAAGGTTCATAAATTTCACGAATGTTCCAATTTTTGATAAAACTGGTTGCTGCCAGTAACTGGTTACGTCTGTTGGTGATGGCTCTTCACTTCTTCTGTGGATCCACATTAAAAAAGCTAAGGCATGTTTGCAACCTCCCAAAAACGAAAACTTTCAGATAAACTATGTTAAAAATTAAATTTTCGATGTGATTCTCATGCAGAACAGCTCGAAAAAAATGTATATTGATAATATAAATATGTGGGTAAATTGAAATTTAGATCATATACACATTATCTGCAGCAGCTGGACATGTGTTGCAAAAAAACATCTCTTATAATTTCTTCTTTATTTATTATTAATTCAACAACATAATTTGCTTATTTCACATTATGCTCTGGACAAACTTTACCTCTAACACTACAAATATGGTTGTCCCTTTTAACTTCAACATAACCAATTGCATTGTCTCCATAATCTTCACGCATTGAACTAATAGAAAATATATGCTTTTAGACTACCTATATAAAAAATTAAATGGCAAATAGAAGGAACACTTTATTTATGACTACGTACAAACATATATTCTAAAAATATTTAATGAGCTGCTTTAGCACCTTTTAATTCAATTAAATTAAATCTATTATCTCGTTTTAAAAATTCGTAAAGAATAAAAATGTCCAAACGAGGCAGATTTTTAGAGTTAGCTTTAACATATCTACTACTATTTTCTATTTTTATAAAAACCAAAAACGAACAACAAATTATCAAAAATTAAAATAAAAAAACAAACACCAAATCGAGCCAAATTATTTCAATTCAAAACAACAACAAATAAAATAATATTGACATAAGACATATAGACCTAATAACGAGTACACAATTATAATTTTCTATTAATATAGTCTATTTTGATTGGCTAGAAAATGAATCACTAGTTCCGTCCTTTTTTTATTCTCAAGAGTAAAGAGTGGTGTGCGGAAGTCGCAAACCGAGCATCTGATGCTGTTAATACAGACTAAAAATATGGTCAAGCGTAAGAAGTTTGTGCCATCCAGTGAGTAAGTGACGTCACAAGCGCAATAGCTGACTTTTTAAATCCTCTAAATTAGAATGTTTGTATTCTTTGTATAATCCAAACCACACAATGAAATTAAAAAAAAAATAGGTGCAATGTGATCGTTTAATCCTTTTTTAACCAGAATTTGATAACAAAAAATTATTTATTTTTAGTTGAATTCCTAATTGGTGTATCATTGATGGTACACATAAGAATAAATAAACCTGAAGATGATCCAGACTCATACCTGAACAGGAAGCATTTCTATTCAATTCAAGTAAGTTATTAACAATTTTATTTATTTTGTAACTACTTACCAATTAGTCTTCTAGTATATTTCTTGATGTGTGTGTAGCTATAGTTTTTAAAGTCGCTTTGATATTTGTGGATTTCATATATCTAATTTTAAAAGTTTGTGTCGGGCAGTAGATAAATTAAAATTCCTTTTTTGTATATTTTAAATGAAAAAAAGTAAAAATAAATATAAAACAGTCATATACTATGAAGTAATGCATGAGTCAAATGCAATTTTTATATAAACATGAACTCTGATTTAATTTTGATCAATTGTTTGTTTGAGAATTAATTAATTTGTTACTTTATGGACGGTGGACACACTGTATATTTGTAAGTGTATAAGAGTATGTGTTTTGTATAATTTTAGTGACTTTTTTAGTCATCCTGCTTTGTATTTTTAAGTTAAAAATGTAATTGAAAACAAAAGGCAGAAGTATCAAATAATCTTAAAAAGTCTTTTTATTGTTCTTATTCTGTGACTACAGAAAGAAGGTTATAGAAATTTTTATGGGCTATCCAGGATCAGTTCATGACAGTAGAGTTTTCAGAACATCTCCTTTAGCTGAAAGATTGTCAGAGATTTGCAATGGCATGTTCAACATTGGTGACAGTGGATATCCGTGTACCACCTACTTACTCCATTTAAAGATAATGGCCATTTGACAAGGCGCCAAAGAAATTATAATTATTTATTGTAAAAAAATAGGTATTTAATTGAACATTGCTTTGGCATTATGAAGCAGACATTTCGGCAGCTGTATCACCTAAAATTAAAAAATATTGATGACATTGTGCATTTTATAAGGTGTTGTGCTGTTATACACAATTTATCAATTGATAATGTTTTTAATGAAGATCCAGAAGTTGCTGTGGATGAAAGAGAGATAGTCTTGAATGAAGATGATGAACCAGAGAGAGAGAGATGACAGAAATGGTTTGGGATTTAGAAATCAAACGAACAATTTATGTTTAGTAATTTAAGTATTTTGTTAAAATAAAATTAAATAAATTAAAATATATTTCTTTTAAAAATCTTGTATTGGGAATTCAGGAGTAAAAAAAAAGAATTGCTTTATTAAATATAATATAAAAAACAGTTCAAAAGCAACTTACTGCAATGTGAAGTAAAAAAAAATACGTGTGGCACTCGGGGACTGCCGCGGTAAAGCTATTACATAGCATTTTTTATCAACTTGTGCAATTATAATTATTTATTTATTTTATTTGTGCAGTATTTTTTTCTTTGATATTAATTCAAGTTTTTTCTTTGATATTAATTCAAGTTACACTTTTTGAGCGTGGTGACCGATAAGGAAATACATTTTTTTTCTTTTATTGAATAAATGAGAAGTTAATATTGTTTAAAATATTTTTATTATCTTACAATACATGGAGGTTATTCCGGAATTTTTATCATTGAAACTATAGGTTTATGGTAACTGAAATAAGAAACATAAGTTTGAGACTTGATATCCTCTAAATATCTGGAAAATAACGCGTCAATGGTGGTGCCATATTTTGTTGTGGATTCTTGTGGATCATTATTCATTTACAAATTCAATTTTTCCTAAATTGTGTCTAAAAGAGATAAAATCAGTTATGAGCAGTTAGCCTACACGCATACGTCTAGTCGCACGCACACAAACACCATGCCGAAGTCTGCCAAACTGAAACGACGTTAGACGATGCACGGCTTTCAACGCCGCACCGCTGTGCTGGTCGGAGTGGGCGGTGTTAGGTTTATTTTCGTTACGGAATTTCTTTTTCGATTTTTCTATTTTTCGATTTTTCCATTTTACGATTTTTCCATTTTTCGATTTTTTTATTTTTCGATTTTTTTTTTATTGAATTGTTACACTCCGTTTTTATTTTTAAGTGTTATTTACTATTAAATTTAGTTAATAGTTTTGGACCATACCTCGTATATAATATTATTTGAGAATTACACTCAGTTTTTATTTTTAAGTATTATTCACCATTAAATTTAGTTAATAGTTTTGTACTATCCCTCGTATAAAATATTATTCTTATTTTGGGTTAATTAGAGCATCTCTTCGCCCATAACATTCCATTTTATATTATTCTAATCCAAGTTACATTATTATAATGCATATAATTTAGTATAAATTCGATAATAAATCGGTTTATTTATTTTTGGTAGTCATATGTTTGAATTATTACCAGTTTTCAAATTAATTGTCAAATCAATCGGCTCTAGGCATTGTCCTGTGCTGTATTGTTTGGTACGATTGATGTCTGTTCGGAATTGCTCGGTTAGTCCCGTTCCTCAGATACAGACGAGGAGTGTTCTTCGTTTTAACTGTTCTGGTCCGATCAGTGCATACAGCCACTTTTTTTGTAAGGGTTGTTCATTTTATTTAATAATGTATATTTTGGGGAATTAGTATTCTTAGGGGGTTTATGTCGTTGTATTTAGGATAAGTTATACAAATAATTAATTTTTATACTGTAATATCGTACACAGCTGGTACTATGGTATGACTGGCTGAATTTCTGTTGTTGTATAGACCTTGTTAGGTGGAAAGACGTCAAATCTTTCTTGTCTTATTTTTTGGAACGAAAATCGGGCCTCTTGCCTCGTGTCACTCGTGCCGTGCAATTTATTTTTAACGAAAACCAAGCCATATTTTTTGTAACACAGTTTGTGGATTTAGAGCTGGTATTCGTGGAAGTTTCCAAGTTTGTGTATTAAGAATAGTAAGACATTTCTTCATTTTATTCTTGTTGTGTTCGAAAGAATCACGGAAACCACTCCAGTTGGAGGATTTATAAAAATAATACGACTGCTAGTGGTCAACGACAACGAGCTCCGCATGTTCCCGATACCGCACCCGCCATCTTCATCGAAGTTTTGGGCGTCATGGTGGCCATTATGGCAATTGGTTATTTTACCTACCATTTTTCTTCAAATGGAACATGGTTTGGGCCTGTTAACGTTAACCTGTCCCGGTTTGCGTAAAGCGCCCACTGCACAACCTGCCGTCAACGGAGTATTTCCACTTCATCTTCTCGTGGCTGGAACCCCGAGAAGACTTAAGCGGTCCCAAGACGATCACGTGCCAACCGGCATTTTGTCTGACCCCAGAAGTTCTTCTGGCTCCAGATATTGTTTAAGAAACCTAACTTGTTCATTGGGCGACAGTAAAGTTAAGTTTATTTTTTTTATATATATTTTAAGTGTTCACTCAATCGATATATTAATATTAAATCATTTTCCTTTTGTACTGCCTGGTGCAGGCTTCATTATACAACTTAATTCCCTCTACTCGTAGAGAATGTGTGCTCCTGTAAGAGGCACTAAGCCTTTTATATCTTCTATTGTAACCTTGTTTTCTTGGACGAAACCGTCTTTTTTTTGATGCCTAATTGGCAGTGTTAATTAAGTTACAAAAAAAATATTGTTATTGGGTTTGATTTGTATATTTTGATTTTAGTTTTTAAGATTCTGTTGGGTTGACCATCACAGTCCTCTTATAAATAATTTGTTGTTTTATTTCTTTTAATCATTTGATTACAGACTGTGATAGTCAAGTACTACTTTTCGCCTCACAAATGTTGTGAACATATGTTTTAATTTATTTCTTTCTAGCTAGTTGTATCTACTCTGTAAACACCGCCCCCCTTTGTTCGAACAAACGGAGTGCCTTGATAACCCCAAGGGTTAGATGTTGTAGCCAATGTACCTTTTTTTTTTAATAAAACCCAGTAACAACACATTGTCGTTTATCATTGCATCTAGGATCCTGTAGTGTCCAGTAGAACACTGGACTATACAAGGTAAGCGTTTACTTTTATTGTAATTACTGATTCTCCACTGCTTCCAGAAGCATTCGTAAATTTTGCTTTGAGATACCAAATTAATTTCATTCATTAAAAACTAGAGATTTTATTACCAATTCTTATTCATATATTCATTGATATATTTTGTGTTGCCTATTCTCTTGACAACGAGGGATCTTGGGATTTGAGTTGGCCTAATTAAATTCCTGGCGCGTTATAAATTTATGAAACCCCACCTGACTGATGAGCTAGCAGGGGTAATTACGAGTGAACTACCAGGCAATAGGCAACCGGATTTATTTAATAATTTTTATAATTAGTAACAGGTAAAAATTAAAGAAATTCGTAACAGTGGCAGCCCAACGTGGTGATTAGGTAATTAACATTGGCAGGTATGTTATTGGCAGCCTAAAGTGTTGGTTACTTAGTCGTAATATTGGCAGGCTTAACATTAGCAGCTTAACTTGGTAATTTACATTAGTAATTTATTGACATTTAGCAGTCAAGTGTAATTTTGGCAAACTGGTTAGGTTTTGCAACATTTTAGTTTTTTTTGTAATTTCTATTGCTGCTTAATTTATTATTGTCGAGTATTTATTATAGTACTTACCTAACATATAAAGTTTCATACTTTTTTTGTTTAGTTTAGTTTACCAGTGCTCGGTTCTGTGGAGAAACAGTACTTAATTTCAATTTTTTTTTTGTGTTATCAAAACATTAAATGTAATATTTTGATATAATTTATTATATATTGAATGAACACTTAACTATCATGGTTAAAGAATAATAAATAAATTGCAAATTTGAATATAAATTTGACATTTTTGGATATAAATTTGACATTTTTAAATATCAACTCTATTAAATTACTCTGATTTATTGATTTACCTTGAACCACCTCTTGTATTATAATAATAAGGTGTAGGGTAAAGGCGACAGTCGTTGGCACTATTGTCTCTTGTCTTATTTCATTATTTGTTAGTTAACTTATAAACTACTTATGTGCATAAGCTCTTAATGGATTAGATAGTACAAAATTCAAACTTTATTTTATCAATACGATATACTATGTATATATCAGTTTAGTATTAAATATTTAAGTAATAAAATGAAATGACTGGATTTCATAGTCGTTGGCACTGCGTCTACGGTCATCGTCACTCTGCGTTCATAGTCATTGGCACCCTTACAAATATAGGTAGTAAGTAGCTACTTATTCTATAACTAACAATACAATAGAAACAATAAATTGTTTATTAGGTCCTTATTACTAAATATATAAAGAAAACATAAAATATAGTAAAATACCTGCCCTACATAAGTATTTATAAACAAAGAATATCAAACAAGTTATACCTATGATACTTAGGTATTCTAAATTTGTAATATCTATTCTGAACATTGATTACACAGAAAATTTTCCTTGAAAGAGTTGCTTTTCTTATTACATCCAAAGTGAAAAGTTCGGACACATCCGGAACAATTTCGGCCCATTTTCTCCACAGTTATGTTAAATGTGCAACCATAGCATATTCCTTTGCAAACAAATTTCGTTTTAATAAATGTATCGACAGTTGTTTTAGAATAGGTCTGTTTTGTTTTAGAAACAGGACTTAACGATTTAGGTGGATCCGCCACTGGTTTCGAATGTGTCGGCTTCGGTTCAAAAATAGGACTTAATAAATCATTTTTTGAATGTTGTGGATCACACAGCGTCTCAACTTTAGTTTCAATTGTAGGGTTATTGTTTGATATTTCCATAGTGTTGGTAAGAGGCTTTAAAATTTGTATATCCTGTATGATGTTTATTTTCTTTGCAGGCAATTTGGTTAATTTACCTTTCCTTTGTGGCCGTTTCTTTTGTACCGCATTCTTTTTAGCCACCTTTTTTTCTTCTCTTTCCTTCTTTCTCTTTGCTTTCTCCTCTTCAACTAGTTTTTTTTTACCTAATTTATCCTCTGTGATACTTTTCCAAGTGTTTGATGTTACAACAAATGGTAAGCGTTCCACATTTCTTTTATTTTTTCTTTTTGGTGATTCGGGCCAGTACAGTATTTGCGATATTGCTGAATTGTCATGTTCTCTGTTACCATTTTCAGACTCGTTCTTTAATACAATTTCAACATTGGCGTCATAATTATTCAATGCATCTGCCACTTCTTGGTCTTCAATATCTTTTAATCTGTTCGGTTGACTAAATATATTTAGCTGTAAATTTGTTTCAGTTAATGGATATGTTACTTCGTCACTATTACTTCTATCATCTTCCAAAATATCCATTGGTACCACTTCCTGGTTTTCAATACCTGTAGTAAAACTGTTCGTTTGACTAAATATATTGAGCTGTAAATTTGTTTTATCTAATGGAGAAATCACTTTATCACCAGTATTTTTATCATTTTCCAAAATATCCATTGGTAAATTTTCGATATCATATTTATCATCATCATCTGTGAAGAATCGCCATAATCTATTTAGAGATTCAGCTTCACTGCTTCCAGTAAGTTCATTTCCAGATTCCAGAAGATTTGACGCATTATGTCCAATTATTTGTTTGAATGTTTTGAAATCCATTACTTTGGTTTCAATTAGTTGCTCTCCGTTACTTTTGTCTGGCCTCTCAACAATGTTAATAGTTCCACTAATACCACCTAGACATTTGGAGTAATCAATAGTGTTACAATCCCAAGGAAATAGTCCAGTTGCTTTAAATCCGTTGATTAGTGTGGTCTTTTGTACAAAATTGTCTACTACCTTACTAAGCAACGGAGCAAAGTTTTCCTTTGTAAACTGTAAATTTGGATGCTCTCGTTTCCACTCTAGAATTCCTTTTTGCCAGCCTGACTTTAAAGGCTTAAATGCTGCTACATCCGCAGGTTGCAATAATCTAGTGGCATTCGGATATAGTGCTACAAGTATAATACCCAATTGATTACATAACTCACTTATTTGCAAAGTCAGATGAGTCTTATGACCGTCGACAAAGAGTATTACTGGCTTTTCAATGTTGTTCTCTACCAGATATTTATTAAATATATTGGCGATATACTCATAAAACAGAGCAGATTTCATCCACCCATTGTCTGAATAGCCCAATCCCCATTTATCTGGTACTGTTTCCAGAATTTCCTTTGGTGGCTTGCGTTTGTAAGGGTATATTATCATTGGAGGTGTGACATCGCCATTTGCACAAAAAGTAAACATTACTGTTAAGGACGTTTTAGCATTACCCTGGTCCACTTCATATACATTTCTGGTGCCGCGACAAGTAAGAACTTTTTTGTTTTTGGGACATAATAAGAAGTTTGTTTCGTCACCGTTAAATATCCTGTTATGATCTTGAAG
Source organism: Psylliodes chrysocephalus (assembly GCA_927349885.1). Lineage (NCBI taxonomy): Eukaryota > Metazoa > Arthropoda > Insecta > Coleoptera > Chrysomelidae > Psylliodes > Psylliodes chrysocephalus. The sequence continues at coordinate 95,219,047 of OV651814.1, read as the reverse complement.
AATATGCTTATGCCCCAAATCATCCAATTCTCCCTCTATAGTTTTGAACCAGTTTTTTATATCTTGTTCACTAATACAGGCACTTGCATTAGTAACCGCTTCAGGTGTCCTTAAACATAGCTGTGGGTGTCTTTTTATAAATGCACGGTACCACCCCTTTCCAGGTAGTCCATTACGAAATGGCGTTTTTCTTTGTGACTGGTTAATGCAATTTTGCACACTAGTCTGTAAATCCTCAATTCTTCTTGGAAACCCTTTCCGCTGACATGTTAAAATCCATCTGAAAATATACCTATTAGGGTATGACCTAGATACCTAAGCGTATGAAGTTGGTTTTTACGTACTTAACAAGTTGATCCTCTTCTTCTTTGGTAAGGTAAGTGGAAGGTCCATAACCAGGTTTTTTAAACTTGTTTCCCATTCTAAACTGAATAGTAGATCGTGCTACTCCATACCTTACTGCGGCTTTTTTTTTGGACATAGCACCACTTTCAATAGCTTCAATAGCCAATTTAAGTCCCTCTTCTCTTCCTTCCATTATTAGGTAGGTGCCTGCCTTAAAATACCTACCTACAAATAATCCTTACTTAAGTACCATTAAAGATAAAGCTTAAAGATTACACAACATGTTTCCAGTATGCCAACGACTAAAATTAACAATTTTCACAAAGGGATAGTAGTTGGCATGGTTATGCCAACCACTGTAACAAGTAACGTTTAATAGTATATAGTAGTTGGTACCCTATTATTTTAAGGTTATGTTAGTAAATAACATAATTTTATAAAAGAAAATAAGCAATAAATGATGCAGAAACATATAAATAATTTTTAACAAGTATTGAATTTACCAGTAATTTATTAAAAATACTTACCCAACCTGATACGTTACACTACAATCACTGTATTACCTAATCTTTTAGTGTGACTCGCAAAACGCGCCAATCTATCTGACAGTTATGACACTTATAAACAGTCTTACCAACCAGAAAATGTGTAATTCAGTATAATAGTTCGCCAACTTTTAGATGAAAAAATTCCCATTACGAAAATATTTAGTTTACTCTATTTATTTTCCGCTTATATTCGAACATGCCAACTAATATGGTAGTGCCAACGACTGTCGTCTTTACCCTAGGTATCTTTTTTTTGTGGATTTGCATTTTGGGATTTGGAGGTGTATTCTATCATTTCTCAACATGGATTATAAAATGATAATTGGTTATTTAAAGAAGGATGAGTTACAATATGAACTCTCTCTTCGAGGCATTCCATCAGAGGATTCCAATACGGTAGAGGATCTTAGGTCTTGGTTACGACCATTAATTAAATTAGAAAAAGAGGGTCAAATTTTAAAGGGTCCAGTTGTAGATTTAAATTATGAGGAGGAACATACAATTATTAGTCAGAAACTTAAAGATTTGAATTCAGCTATAAAAAATATTGCAGGAGATAAGTCTAAAACAAAATTTGAGAGAATTCAGAGTAGATTAGTTCACTTGCTTAATCGTTGTAACCGTTTGGAAACGGATGATCAAAATGTAAGTTCTAGAACTTCACTTTTAGCTTCGATTTTGGCAACATTAGATAAATTAGAGGAAATTTCTCGCGCTGATCCTAATTTAAGCCATTTGTTTGACAATTTACAATTAAGTGAATCACGTGTTTCGACTCCACCTTCAGTGAAAGGTCAGACTTCGCAAGTTGTAGGTGATTCTAATCCAATGTCTACTCATATGTCAGATAATAATCAGTCTGTATTGGGGACAAATAATTCATTGACCAATATTAATGATATTTTAGCAGGCACTAGTAATTGTAATCAAACTCCTGCCACTATGAATATAGCTTCTCAATTAAATAATTCAGCTAATTTTAATTCACAGAAATGACTTCCAATTTATAAATGGAATGTTAGATTTAGTGGTGATTGTGATGATTTATCGGTTTATGAATTTTTAGATAGAATTTCAGAATTAAGAGTGGCTCGTCGAGTATCAGAACAAGAACTTTTTGAAAGTGCTTATGAACTTTTTGATAATAAAGCTCGCAGTTGGTTTATTAATAATAGGTCTAGATTTAATAATTGGAATGAATTATCACAACTTCTTATTGCTCATTATTCTTCACCTGATTACCGCCCTCGGCTTTTTGAAAATATTTTACATAGAACTCAGGATGTAAATGAAAGTATCATTGATTATTTAAATTGTATGAAATCTATGTTTAGACGTTATGGTAATATGTCAGATTCAATGCAGTTAGATATTATTGTTAGGAACTTAGCACCATTTTATACATCTCAATTACCTCAGGTTAATAATTTGCAGGAATTGGAGATTGAATGTTTAAAGTTAGAAACTAAAAAGTTTAGAGTGGACAACGAGTTTCTTTAATTTTTACCTGTTACTAATTATAAAAATTATTAAATAAATCCGGTTGCCTATTGCCTGGTAGTTCACTCGTAATTACCCCTGCTAGCTCATCAGTCAGGTGGGGTTTCATAAATTTATAACGCGCCAGGAATTTAATTAGGCCAACTCAAATCCCAAGATCCCTCGTTGTCAAGAGAATAGGCAACACAAAATATATCAATGAATATATGAATAAGAATTGGTAATAAAAGCTCTAGTTTTTAATGAACGAAATTAATTTGGTATCTCAAAGCAAAATTTACTAATGCTTCTGGAAGCAGTGGAGAATCAGTAATTATAATAAAAGTAAACGCTTACCTTGTATAGTCCAGTGTTCTACTGGACACTACAGGATCCTAGATGCAATGATAAACGACAATGTGTTGTTACTGGGTTTTATTCAAAAAAGGTACATTGGCTACAACATCTAACCCTTGGGGTTATCAAGGCACTCCGTTTGTTCGAACAAAGGGGGGCGGTGTTTACAGAGTAGATACAACTAGCTAGAAAGAAATAAATTAAAACATATGTTCACAACATTTGTGAGGCGAAAAGTAGTACTTGACTATCACAGTCTGTAATCAAATGATTAAAAGAAATAAAACAACAAATTATTTATAAGAGGACTGTGATGGTCAACCCAACAGAATCTTAAAAACTAAAATCAAAATATACAAATCAAACCCAATAACAATATTTTTTTTGTAACTTAATTAACACTGCCAATTAGGCATCAAAAAAAAGACGGTGTAACAATCCCCCTCTCCTTCCGAAGGAGGTTATATAAGTTCCAAAAACTTGACCGACGATAAAACCTAAGAAAGCCAAAAATTACATCAAAAAGACAAACCAACTAAAATTTACTAAACTTATACTGGAAAATTGTTATCAAGGTTAGTTTGATCAGGTTTTAAATCTTGCACATGCCAAATTCCTTTCTTGTCACCAGAATCATCCATCAACTCATATGTGCAATACCCAACCTTTTTCCGGACGGTAACAGGACCAACAAACTTAGGAGCTAACTTAGCAGAGTAATAGTTAAGATCATCAGACAACGTCTTATTTCTTCTCCAAACTCTATCTCCTTGCTTGAATTCGACCGATCGACGCCGTAAGTCATATACCCTTTTACTGCGCTCATGAGATTTTTGTAAACGCACAAGTATCTTTTCATACATCTTCTGATAGCCAGTTTGTCTTGTAGCTATCTCTTCAGATGGGTCTAGATTATCAGCTGGAACCTGATCACAAAAATCTTGACCATAAACCTTAAAATCTCTACCAAAATTAATATAAAAAGGACTGAAACCAACTGTCTCGTGGCGAGCAGTACGTATCGCACAGGCGATAGCTGCCAAATGTTTGTCCCAATGACGATGATTCTCCTTAACATAGGAAGATATCATGGTTTTCACAACCCTATTGGTTCTCTCAGTAGGATCAGCTTGAGGCCAATAATGAGCCGTATAGGAAATAATTGTTTTATACTTTTTACACAAATTTTGAAAATCGTTACTTTTCATAGGTGTTCCATTATCACAAATCAAAAATTGTGGAGCCCCATACATTAAAAATATTCCCTCTTCTACACATTTAACTAACGACTTAGCATTAGCTGATCTTAAAGGAAATAAAATAACAAATTTACTAAAATAATCAGTTACAACCAAACAATGTTTATGACCAGAAATGCTACGTGGTAAAGGACCAATAAAATCTAAACTAATCATTTGAAATGGTTGCTGAATTTTGGGGCGACGTCCCATCAAACCAGCTGGAGCTTTTTGCTCAGGTTTTTGCTCAGCACAAACTTTACAACACTTAATATATTTTAAAATGTCACATCTCATTTTGGGCCAAAAATATTTTTCTCTAACCCGCCAAAAGGTTTTAAAACCCCCAAGATGTCCTGAAGTAGGATCATCATGGCAACGCAAGAAAATTTCCTTACGTTTATCTTTAGGAACTACTATTTTCCAAAAATCGACAGGATTTGAAAGTTCAGGAATACTGCATTTAATATATTTATAAAGGACATTATTTTCAATTCCCCAAGAAGGATATTTTTCTGGGAATTATTAAACTCGTTTCATTAAAACTTTATACCAATTGTCTGATGTGTCAGAATAATCAAGAATGGCCTGTGGTGTGACCACTTCTATAGCCACTGAACGAGAAAGAAAGTCTGGAACTACATGAAGCTTACCAGGACGATGTATTAATTCAAAATTATAAGGTTGGAGTCTAAGAGCCCATCTAGCCAAACGACCCTGAGGATCCTTAAGCCTCTGTAACCACAACAATGAATGATGATCTGTTATAACTTTAAAATAAACTGACTCTAAATAATGTCTAAGTTTTTCTATACACCAAATTACTGCTAAGGCTTCCCTTTCAGTAGTGCTATAATTTCGCTCCTGTCTAGTAAGACTTCTGGAAATAAAACAAATAACCCTTTCCCCATCTCCAAATTCTTGAATCAAACAACCACCTATACCATAAGAGGAAGCGTCACATTGCAAAATAAACGTTTTATTAAAATCTGGACAGGCTAAAATAGGAGCCGAAACCAGACACTCTTTTATGGATCGAAAAGAATTCTCACACTCTGAAGTCCAATTATACTTTACATTTTTCTGTGTTAAATGATTTAATGGTGCTAAAACAGTTGAAAAATTTGGAATAAACTTGCGATACCAGGAAGCAGTTCCTATAAAACGACGAATTTCTTTAACATTGGCTGGACTAGGTACTTTCAAAATAGCCTCAACCTTTTCTGGGTCAGGATGAAGTCCTTTCTCATCAACAACATAACCTAAATACTTTAGCTGAGGTAAACAAAAATTACATTTTTCCAAACTAACTACTAAACCTGCATTATGTAACCGATCCAACACAGTTCCTAAAATTTTTAAATGAGTATCAAAATCCTGAGAAATGATCACCACATCATCAAGATAAACAAAAACAAAAGGTTGTAAATCTACACCCAAAACATTATCTATAATTCTTTGCCATGTTGCAGGAGCATTTGATAAGCCAAAAGGCATCCTTGTAAACTGATATAACCCCCTCCCCGGAACCGTAAAAGCTGTAAATTCCTTAGAATTTTGATTTAATGGTATTTGAAAATAAGCTGATTTAATATCTAATGAACTTAAGTATTGAGCATCTCTTAATTGTTCTAAAATTGACGAAATATAAGGAATTGGATAAGCATCCTTTTTAGTTACATTATTTAACTGCCTAAAATCTATGCAAAACCTAAATTTTCCGTTCTTTTTCTGAACCAGACAAACCGGAGACGACCAAGCAGACTTAGATGGTTCTATTATACCATCCCTCAACATAGTTTCAATTTCTTCGTCAATTATTTTCTGCCTAAATGGGCTTACGGGGTAATATCTTTGTTTAATAGGTTTAGTACCAGGCAAAATCTCTATTTCATGGCTATCTAATTTACAAAAACCCAAATTTGGACCCATAGCATCAAGCTTCTCTTTAACTAAAGAATCTAAACGTAATTTTTGTTCTAGATTTAAATTTGAATGTCCCACAATTCCATTCCCAGACTTAATATCTACTAAATCTACTCTATTTACAAAATGCCATATATCCTGTCTCAGATCAGGTATAATGTTCATTGATTTCCAAAAATCAATTCCTAAAATTAATACTTGGGAAATATCTGGTATAACTAAAATATCTATTAAATGAATTTTATCTAATAATGACACTGGAGTAGTGACATATCCTAAACTAATACAATTTTGGCCATTGGCTACTGTGCATTCAGTAGTCAGGGGCGTTAAAGATAAACCAAAACTTTTTAAAATTCTAAAACCCTCATTATTAACTAAAGTTCTTGAACTACCACTATCTAAAAGTCCTAACATTTTATAACCTAAAATTTTTATCTCCAAATAGGGACGTTGGTCATTTTTTGCATGAGAAATAATGTAATCTAATAAAATACTTTGTGGAAAATCATTTGACTTGGTGGATTGCAAATTAAAGGAGGGTAACCTACCACCTAATGGTCCCTCCGATCCCAGTTTCCCGAATTATTACATTTTGGACAATTTCTTACAGTTACTCTAGGAGTACCACATTTAAAACAATGAACCGTACGAGGTTCAGTACAAAATTTACTTAAATGCCCTGGTTTGTGGCAATTGAAACAAGTAATTGTATTTACCGCATGAACTATGGGCTTATTACCCTTTGATCTAGAAGGAGTGTAAGCAAACTCACTATCTACAAAACAATTTCCCTTTTTAGTAGGAGGCACATAATTGTCAACTCTAAACTTTTTAGTTTCTAACTTTAAACATTCAATTTCCAATTCCTGCAAATTATTAACCTGAGGTAATTGAGATGTATAAAATGGTGCTAAATTCCTAACAATAATATCTAACTGCATCGAATCTGACATATTACCATAACGTCTAAACATAGATTTCATACAATTTAAATAATCAATTATACTTTCATTTACATCCTGAGTTCTATGTAAAATATTTTCAAAAAGCCGAGGGCGGTAATCAGGTGAAGAATAATGAGCAATAAGAAGTTGTGATAATTCATTCCAATTATTAAATCTAGACCTATTATTAATAAACCAACTGCGAGCTTTATAATCAAAAAGTTCATAAGCACTTTCAAAAAGTTCTTGTTCTGATACTCGACGAGCTATTCTTAATTCTGAAATTCTATCTAAAAATTCATAAACCGATAAATCATCACAATCACCAGTAAATCTAACATTCCATTTATAAATTGGAAGTGATTTCTGTGAATTAAAATTAGCTGAATTATTTAATTGAGAAGCTATATTCATAGTGGCAGGAGTTTGATTACAATTACTAGTGCCTGCTAAAATATCATTAATATTGGTCAATGAATTATTTGTCCCCAATACAGACTGATTATTATCTGACATATGAGTAGACATTGGATTAGAATCACCTACAACTTGCGAAGTCTGACCTTTCACTGAAGGTGGAGTCGAAACACGTGATTCACTTAATTGTAAATTGTCAAACAAATGGCTTAAATTAGGATCAGCGCGAGAAATTTCCTCTAATTTATCTAATGTTGCCAAAATCGAAGCTAAAAGTGAAGTTCTAGAACTTACATTTTGATCATCCGTTTCCAAACGGTTACAACGATTAAGCAAGTGAACTAATCTACTCTGAATTCTCTCAAATTTTGTTTTAGACTTATCTCCTGCAATATTTTTTATAGCTGAATTCAAATCTTTAAGTTTCTGACTAATAATTGTATGTTCCTCCTCATAATTTAAATCTACAACTGGACCCTTTAAAATTTGACCCTCTTTTTCTAATTTAATTAATGGTCGTAACCAAGACCTAAGATCCTCTACCGTATTGGAATCCTCTGATGGAATGCCTCGAAGAGAGAGTTCATATTGTAACTCATCCTTCTTTAAATAACCAATTATCATTTTATAATCCATGTTGAGAAATGATAAAATACACCTCCAAATCCCAAAATGCAAATCCACAACAAAAAGATACCTACACCTTATTATTATAATACAAAAAGTGGTTCAAGGTAAATCAATAAATCAGGGTAATTTAATAGAGTTGATATTTAAAAATGTCAAATTTATATCCAAAAATGTCAAATTTATATTCAAATTTGCAATTTATTTATTATTCTTTAACCATGATAGTTAAGTGTTCATTCAATATATAATAAATATATCAAAATATTACATTTAATGTTTTGATAACACAAAAAAAAAATTGAAATTAAGTACTGTTTCTCCACAGAACCGAGCACTGGTAAACTAAACTAAACAAAAAAAGTATGAAACTTTATATGTTAGGTAAGTACTATAATAAATACTCGACAATAATAAATTAAGCAGCAATAGAAATTACAAAAAAAAAACTAAAATGTTGCAAAACCTAACCAGTTTGCCAAAATTACACTTGACTGCTAAATGTCAATAAATTACTAATGTAAATTACCAAGTTAAGCTGCTAATGTTAAGACTGCCAATATAACGACCAAGTAACTAACACTTTAGGCTGCCAATAACATACCTGCCAATGTCAATTACCTAATCACCACGTTGGGCTGCCACTGTTACGAGTTTCTCTAATTTTTACCTGTTACTAATTATAAAAATTATTAAATAAATTCGGTTGCCTATTGCCTGGTAGTTCACTCGTAATTACCCCTGCTAGCTCATCAGTCAGGTGGGGTTTCATAAATTTATAACGCGCCAGGAATTTAATTAGGCCAACTCAAATCCCAAGATCCCTCGTTGTCAAGAGAATAGGCAACACAAAATATATCAATGAATATATGAATAAGAATTGGTAATAAAATCTCTAGTTTTTAATGAACGAAATTAATTTGGTATCTCAAAGCAAAATTTACTAATGCTTCTGGAAGCAGTGGAGAATCAGTAATTATAATAAAAGTAAACGCTTACCTTGTATAGTCCAGTGTTCTACTGGACACTACAGGATCCTAGATGCAATGATAAACGACAATGTGTTGTTACTGGGTTTTATTCAAAAAAGGTACATTGGCTACAACATCTAACCCTTGGGGTTATCAAGGCACTCCGTTTGTTCGAACAAAGGGGGGCGGTGTTTACAGAGTAGATACAACTAGCTAGAAAGAAATAAATTAAAACATATCGCACCCTTGCTATAAAAGTGACACAACTCAAAAAAACAGTTTTTGAGTTATGTGACAAAAACTATTTTTTTTCTTTACGAATATTTTTTACAAAGTTTTATGGTTTAGGCTAAAACTAGAAATGTTGACAATCTTGTGAAATCGTGTTATAATTTCTTCCAGGAGAGTATGTCGTCAATATTGGCTCCTTTTTAATTGTGTCACTTTAGGTGTTTTAGTCAGTTATCAGTGCTGGAATTATTTTAAAATGTGACACTTTAGTAGAACAATAAATCGGAATTTAAGGATTATGCCATTTTTGCAGAAAAGTCTTGTAGTAAAAAAAAACAAAAGTATGAAATGTGACATTTTTTATTACAAAAATAATGCCCAAGATTTTTAACAACATACAGGTATCAAAAATAAAACTCAAATGCACAACTCTATCTTAATATCTTAAATAAAACCAGTATTAGATCTTTGATCAGACTTACAAGAGAAAACTAAAAATATAGCAAAGATGCCTCAAAAAAATTTAACTTATTACCTAATTTAACTATACCTGATTTGAACAGCCATTTTATAATATTGAGTAAGTAACTAAACATAAGAAGAAAGTTCTAAGAAACTTAGAAACATAAAGATTAATTCGTTAATAACTAGGAACCATGTCAAAAATATCAGTCTTAAAATATTTTTAAGTGTCTATAAATTATGAGTTTCAGTGCTTGACAACATGAAAACAAGTAGCTTTGCTCAAATAAAAACTGCTATAGTTCTAGAACATTTCTATAAAATGAATCGTAATACTTTTTCTTAATTATGTTTTTATCAACTAGCTCCTGCAAGTGTCTTTTTTTAATATCGCTTAATGGAATTTTGCTTATATATGCTGAAACTAGCCTGACCGAATCTGTATTGCGCTCTTGAGATCTTGTTTTTTTATTATTGTTCATGTCAACTTTTTTAAATTCGACCTGTTCATAGGAGGTTTTGAAAAAAAATGAATCCGGATGTCGTTTTTTCCACTTTAAGAACCTTTATGTCATGCCAAGTAACCTTCTCTTTTTCTGTGTCCATTGTGAAGTTTTTCCGCCATTCTTCTTGTAATGTTTTTAAATCATAAAAATCTTCGAAGGTGAGTTCATGAACTATGTATGGTGGACCATGTCTTTTTGCAGTTCGAATTAGTGTTGCATATTCATCTGGCACATAAATTGGTCCAGATTTGAGATATTTAGTTATTTGTTTCTCAATAATACTATGTACATTGTCGCCTTCATTTTGAGAATGTCCATGTATCAAGTACTTGTGAGTTATGCTTCGAATTGGGAGCTTATTAACGGCATAAGAATAGGCAGTTAGCACATATTTGTTTTTCTGCTGACCACAGCAATTGTCTGAGTAGAATATAACATCCAAAGGGTTCTCAGAATCAGCATGTTTGTCAACAAGTTGCTTAAGGTAACCAAGTACGCAGCTTCCAATTTCAATTGCTCCACGCTTCCCTTCAGTCTCATTCCAGAAGTAACAATGTACGTCTTTTGCATGTAAGTCGCTGATTGTGAAATTGAAACAATTCAATTTGCTTTTATAATAAAACGACGAAATTTGTCCTCTAGGGACTGGCATTACCGCTTGCAGGTCATATACTGCGACTACTGAACGATTCAAATTCGTTTTATCAGCTTCTTTTTCTAAACGCGAGAGTTTTTTTTCATTTATATGAGCGTTGTAGCTCTCTAGTAATTTTTGTTTTGCCTCGTTGTCAGCATTTTTAAAACTCTCGCAAAAGTCGCATTGATCCTTCTTTGGGATGAAAAAGGATATATTATATTCGCCATTGAAGATGCGATTGAACATTACACTATTAGCAAATGGAAGCTGCTGCCTCTCTCGATCTTCTTTATAATCCCGGTAGAGGTCCGCTAGGTTTTTACTACTATCAATGTACTCTCGGGTAGTCTGAGCCCTTAAATAGTGTGACTCGATTCGGGGTATCGCATTTATAAAAATCCTTACACTTTCTTTAATTTCGGGATTTACGTTGGGCTGGTTTCCATGTTTCCCCCTTTTATCATCAGTTAGAAAGCCTTTCTCAGTCTTTTTTGCCAATGCTGTGCGGATCGGTCTATCGTTAATACTCAGCGTTGCTTTGAAAAAAGTTTTACACACTCTAATGCGATTACCGTCTACCTCAAAATAGAATGCCGAGTTCATATTCCGATAATTTTGTGTACATGAGTAACGGTACTTTGGTTTAATCGGCTCTGTGTGTCTTATGATAAATTCCCTCTGCTTTAGATCAGCAAGCGCCCAGTACCCGGAAAAAATATCTTTTCGAATGTCTTCGTTAATTTTATTACTACACTGGAACCGACATTTTTCGCCACATGACGGGAGCAATTTTTTTTTTGGAAACGTTTTTTTACTTTTTGACAAAGAGACATACGCTTGTCCAGAATTTCTTAGAAATTTGGTTTCTTGAAACTTCCATTTTCCAAAATTAGATTTTCTCTTTTTACCTTTTTTAACTTCTGTTTCGTTTTCGTTTACAACTTCTTGATTAACTGTTTGGTTTTCGCTTTCAACTTCTTGATGGCTTTCTATCGAAGAACTACTACTTTGTGAGCTTTCATTTCCACTAAGGAAATCCGGATCTGCATCCGAGTCATCAACGTCGCTTTCATTGCTATGCATAGGTGAGACATAGTAATTTGTTGTCTTTTTTTGCATTAAATGCAACAATGTAGGACGTTCTGAGCTACATGCAACAGTATAAAAATTACTACATCCAGGTTGAGGATGACTGTGGGTAATATTTTCATTTTTTCTTACTTGTGTGCTGACTGACACTTCGGTTTTGGGCGACTTTGCTTGAGGAACATCTTCGAGTTTATGAGTTGAAGTTTCTCGCAGCTCCTGTAAAGAATAGTTGGCTGTACACACAGGCAATTTACCTTCAGCTATCGTAATTGCTAGAGCTCAATTTTTGAGATAAGGTTCTTACCATTAGAGACGAGTCGGTTTGAGACACAGGCGATACAAATTTATCTGCAGGCCTATGTCTACTGAAAACACCCTCAGGCTCACTAGTCAAGGTTTTTGGTAGTTCCTGTAAAGAATAATCGGCTGGAGACACAAGCAATACAATTTCGAATATCGTAATTGCTTATGATAAAACTGATAGGTACTTACCTCTGGAGTCAAGTCGTCTACAGGCTCATAGCTCTTAAAAACATCTCTAGGCTCATTACTCAGGGTTTCTGGTAGTTCCTGTAAATATTAGTCGGCTGGAGGTACAGGCAATAAATAAACAGATATAGTAATTGCCAGAAGTCAATTTTCGTGATAAGGTACTTACCACTAGAGTCGAATCGGTATGAGACATTGATACAGAAAATACACAAACATCTACCGGCTCCTGACAACTAGAAACACATTCAGTTTCGCTATTCAAGATTTCTGGTAGTTCCTGAAAATAATAGTGTGCTGGAGATAATAAACAATACACCTTCAACTATTTTGATTGCTACAGAAGTATTTTGTTTTTGACTCACTTGTAAACTCGATTCAGTTGGAGACACGGGCAATACAATAGAATCATCTAATTCATGATTGCTAGAAGTAGTTTGTATGTTCTGTTCTAGTGTGTTAAATCGTTGGACTGTAGGAGAATTTTGTGATTTACAATCAGGATTAACATTTCTCAAAATACGAGCAGTCCTGCTTGATATTATATTATTCCAATTCATACTAGGCAGGTACCTTCAAATAACAATAATATCATTATTATTAATTATTCTAATTGATTTGAACTCCAATTTGAACTCCAATGTGCAAACTATCATAACAGTTACTAAGAGTAGCGGAAGAAGTAGCGAAAGAAACTGATTCAACTTATGAAAATAATTGTAATAAGTCATTTAAAAAAATTTGAAGCGTCACGTTCCATTATTTTAATCTTGCCAACCGGCACTAGGTGTATCCTTGACATTTCAATTTTTTCTGACATTATATTTTCATGCCAGACTTTTACCTTAAGTTTCGCTACACATCTAAGGAAAACCCTGTACGAAGCTTCAAAATTATCTGATAACTTTAAGTCAATCCATTGGAACTTTATAGCAAACTTGAGCAACAAAAATGACATAAGTCAAAAGCCTACACATCAAAAGCGACCTTACTCAAAATGTATTTAGATGCTATTGATTATATACTCCAATAAAGTGACACAACTCAAAATGCAACAATTTCAAATACACATTTTAATCTCCAAAAAAGACATAAATCTAAATAATACAGGAATTTTACTTACCGCTTTTCACCAATAACGTCACCACTCAAAATACGACGGTTTTAATGCATTTCAAATAGACCTTCACTCTAGCAGGGACATAGCACTACTAAAGATGATGCCGTTTTCGTGAACGTATAATATGCAGGTTGAATCTGCAAAATCGACATAGACGCCATCTATCGGCTAATTTAAGAGACTGTTTTGATACACTTTTGCTGAACGATAGGAAACTATTTTTATTAGTTATTGGTGACAGTAACTCAAAATTCGTAATTTTTGATTTGTGTCACTTTTGTAGCAGGGGTGCGATATGTTCACAACATTTGTGAGGCGAAAAGTAGTACTTGACTATCACAGTCTGTAATCAAATGATTAAAAGAAATAAAACAACAAATTATTTATAAGAGGACTGTGATGGTCAACCCAACAGAATCTTAAAAACTAAAATCAAAATATACAAATCAAACCCAATAACAATATTTTTTTTGTAACTTAATTAACACTGCCAATTAGGCATCAAAAAAAAGACGGTTTCGCCCAAGAAAACAAGGTTACAATAGAAGATATAAAAGGCTTAGTGCCTCTTACAGGAGCACACATTCTCTACGAGTAGAGGGAATTAAGTTGTATAATGAAGCCTGCACCAGGCAGTACAAAAGGAAAATGATTTAATATTAATATATCGATTGAGTGAACACTTAAAATATATATAAAAAAAATAAACTTAACTTTACTGTCGCCCAATGAACAAGTTAGGTTTCTTAAACAATATCTGGAGCCAGAAGAACTTCTGGGGTCAGACAAAATGCCGGTTGGCACGTGATCGTCTTGGGACCGCTTAAGTCTTCTTGGGGTTCCAGCCACGAGAAGATGAAGTGGAAATACTCCGTTGATGGCAGGTTGTGCAGTGGGCGCTTTACGCAAACCGGGACAGGTTAACGTTACCAGGCCCAAACCATGTTCCATTTGAAGAAAAATGGTAGGTAAAATAACCAATTGCCATAATGGCCACCATGACGCCCAAAACTTCGATGAAGATGGCGGGTGCGGTATCGGGAACATGCGGAGCTCGTTGTCGTTGACCACTAGCAGTCGTATTATTTTTATAAATCCTCCAACTGGAGTGGTTTCCGTGATTCTTTCGAACACAACAAGAATAAAATGAAGAAATGTCTTACTATTTTTAATACACAAACTTGGAAACTTCCACGAATACCAGCTCTAAATCCACAAACTAGTGATGTGATCATTCGAATTAAAAATCCTCGGTAATCCGAGTATCAAAATCCTCGGTATAATCCGATTATTTGTTCCGAGGATTCATTCGGTTAAATATTCGTTCGGATCAACCAATGTCTAGAGAAACGAATCGCTGTCAGCTGTCAGTGCACGTCATAACCTCCGATTCGGGTGCGCAAAGCGGGAGTGCGAAACACCTTGTCCAACTGGGGATTGATATAGGGTAGAAAAAAATGAGATAGATTCAGTGAACTATATAATATAATTGATACATTTGGGACGGGACCACATGGGACTCTATTCATTGAATGGGTCAGAAGTTGCATTTTTTAAAATTTGTAATGATTTACAGTGAAATATAATAAAATGTGAAGATTAGTTTATTATTAAATAAATGATTGAAAATAAACATTAAAAAAAAATTAACAAAAACAAAATACAGGAATATATTTGAAAAGCACTATACATATTCGGTAGGTACAATCGTTCGATTTAAAACTAATCTTTCTTTGGTATGTAATTTATGCACATAGGTATATCACAACAAAACTAATAAACAAGTACATATTAGGTAGGCACAATCGATCGATTTAAAAACTAATCTTTCTTTGGTATGTAAGTAATGCACATATATCACAACAAAACTAATAAACCTAAAAATAAAAATATATACCCTGTTAATGAGTAAAACTAAGTTAAAAAAAAATAAATGAAACTTTGGCAAACAAAACAATAATAATTTTAAATCTAGATAACGAGAGAAAAGCAAGCTTTAAAACTGAGAATTTAAAAATATAATCTGATCCAGGTTTTTTGGAGAAAGTCTATTTCTTCTAGAATTAGTTAGCTGTCCGGCTTTGGAAAAAACTCTTTCGGATGGCACAGAAGTTGCTGGAATACTTAAGTATTTTAAAGCTAAATCGTATAGCTCTGCAAAACTAAGTTTATGTTTGGCCCAAAATTCTAGGAAAGGATCTTTTTTTCGGTCTAATATTTCCATTTCTAAATACTGCCTAATTGTTATCATACCCATACTAGCCGGAGTTGAATATGTCTTTACCGCTGACATTTTTTTGTCAAAATGAGCCCAAATGTTAGGCAAAATATTTTCTTCCTGTTCTTCTGCTTGAGGTTGTTGACTCGACTGAATATTGAATGTCTGATTTTTTTTAAGGGCAAACATTAGCTTTAATTCCTCTGATACCCATTTTTCTGCACTATTAGCATTTTCCTCATTACCGAAAGC
Source organism: Psylliodes chrysocephalus (assembly GCA_927349885.1). Taxonomy (NCBI): domain Eukaryota; kingdom Metazoa; phylum Arthropoda; class Insecta; order Coleoptera; family Chrysomelidae; genus Psylliodes; species Psylliodes chrysocephalus. Next base: position 95,203,188 of record OV651814.1, on the reverse strand, counting down.
CAACTTCTTGAATCGCGGGTCCATGAATGACGCTTTTGCTACGATTTTGCTGGTTTCAAATCCACCAAATCGACGATTCATGGTTTCAAGCAATTTTAATTTTAGTGCCGTGCCTACTTCTGTAACCGTATTAATGTTTCTCAAGGTGTACTGAAAGCCTCGAACTAAAGGAATTACCATTGATAAAGTAGGGTAGCTCTGACTAGAAATTATTGTAGTCATATCATCAGCAGATTTTAAGACTTTAATGATTTCATTAATTATGCCCCACTCCTCTACAGTAGGAAACTGAGGTGGTTTCGTCGAACTGGCCAAAGCAACACATAGAGGTTCTTTTATTTCATTTAATCTTTTAAGCATGATAAAGCAGGAGTTCCATCGAGTTGGCACATCTTGCTTGACTTTTAATAGCGGTAGTCGCATTTGCTCCTAAACCGATTTTAGTTTGTCACTTGCCAGGCTACTATGCTTAAAGTGTCCCACCAGATTTCGGCATTTTTTTAAAATAATTTCTAGTGTTTCACTTTTTAAGGAGTCGCTCACTATCAAATTTAATGTATGCGCCACACATGGAACATGGTGTAGTTGAAGGTGTTCTGTAATGGCATTTTTAATATTAGCCCCATTATCCGAAACAATTGCCACTATTTTGTTTTCAATGTCCCATTCACTAAAAAGGTTTTTTAGAGCCGTGCCAATATTTTCTCCGGTATGGGATCCGGGTAGTTCACGTGTTGCTAAAACGCCTGAACACAATACGTCTTCACTCACAAAATGTGCAGTCACTGTAATATAAGCCCTTGTACTATCAGAAGTCCAGATATCTGTTGTGAGTGAAATATATTTCACATTGCTTAAAATGTTTTTTAAGGCTGAGGTTGCTTCTGCGTATTTTTTTGGTAATAGATCATAAGTAATTTTTTTTCGGCTAGGAGGTTTGTATAAAGGTTGCAAAGCTCTTGAATATTCCAAAAATCCTTGATTTTCAACCAAAGACAAGGGTTGATAATCTTTGGTTAGCATATTGATCAAAGCATTATCAATTTGCTTTATTTTTGTTTCCGATATCTCAACATTGCTTTCACCACCATATAATTTTAATTGCTTGGGTCTTTTTCTTGATATGACTTCTGATGTGGATGTATTTACGCCAGAAGGCCCCGAAAGAGAAGTAAATTCTTGTGTTTCTTAAATTTTGTTTGTAATATTAGAAGTTTGAGGCTGTGGTGTTGAGACTTCAGTGACTTCCAAATAACTTTCTTCTTCCGTAGGGGTATCATTTTCGGCGGCAAACTGGATTGGGTGGATTCTAATTAAATGTTGTTTAATATTGCTTGTACCGCCAAAATATTTTAAATCTTTTTTACAAATTTGGCAAGTAACTGTCTTGCCATCAACTTTTTTAAAATATTTCCAAACAATTGACTTCGGACGCATTTTTATCATTTTATCTTTAGTTTAAACAGGGCTGGTATATCTAAGGGGGTCGCGACATAGACCCAGTAAATGGATGAGGGGGGTGACTGAGGCTAGGGGGGAAATAGTAGTCAGCTTAAGTTGGCAACACTTTTCTGATGTTCGTTTGAACGAGCATCGTGCATAATAATGTCAATATGGTACAAGTGGAATGAACCACTGTTTTCCTCGTAGTCCAATGTCGAATTAAAACTAAAAACATTTTGTACTTTTTTATATATCAAATTATGCAATTTGTTTCCACTTTATTTTAATGTTACATGAATAGGTACATGCGTTTGTGCTGTGGTAAATAAGTGTTCATGTGAAAATTATATCTTAAACTACATTGCGACTGCACTCATCTCGAAACTGAATGCTGTAAATCCAGGATTTAAATCTTTCATAGTGTTGCTTGGGATAAATTGTAAAAAAGGTGTTGGACAAAACGTTTACAACCTAAAATTGCATGAAAAACACGATAGAAGAAGGAATTTTACCTTTATGACATTCTCTTTCAACATTTTTAAGTGACTTTGTGGTTTGGTGAATGGACTGTTACCACAGTCAAAAGATTCAAAGTAAAAAAAGTGACCAAGTTCTAATAAGAATACATAAGTTGAATATGAAAATGTAATTACTTGATTTAAATGTGATTTAATTAAGAGTTACATAGATATTTCATATAAACAAAGTGCTGTAAAATATTAATAAATGCAAAACCATTATTAAAGAGAAATTAGTTATCATCAATAAGATATTTTGTAGTAGCTGGTCTCTATAAATAATAAACTTGAAAGACTGAATTAGTAGTCACTTTTACACTAGAAGTAAAAACAAAAAAAAAATGTGTGGTTGAGACTAATTTGTGTATTTAATAATAACATATTTAACATAAAAGTAGGTGTTATTTGAAATGTTTTATTTTAGTTTAATAATCTTTATAAATTGTGGGTACATTTGATCCGAATCTTGCAAATACTATAAAATTCATATGCTTCTATATGGTTAGTATTGGAGTAGAAGCACAAAAGTTTTGAATAAAAATATATTCTTTAAATACAATATTCACTAGATATGCTAATTTTGGTAATTTTCTATTCGAAACCATACATGTTTTCTATTATAGTTTTCATATGTTTATAATTCTGGAGATACCAGAATATTTTGCTTGATTACTAAACTTTGGATGTTTTTGTTGTAGTACAGCACAGGACAATGCCTAGAGCCGATTGATTGGACAATTAATTTGAAAACTGGTAATAATTCAAACATATGACTACCAAAAATAAATAAACCAGTTTATTATCGAATTTATACTAAATTATATGCATTATAATAATGTAACTTGGATTAGAATAATATAAAATGGAATGTTATGGGCAAAGAGATGCTCTAATTAACCCAAAATAAGAATAATATTTTATACGAGGGATAGTACAAAACTATTAACTAAATTTAATGGTGAATAATACTTAAAAATAAAAACTGAGTGTAATTCTCAAATAATATTATATACGAGGTATGGTCCAAAACTATTAACTAAATTTAATAGTAAATAATACTTAAAAATAAAAACGGAAACTCCTAATAAAAAGGGAAATTGTTCTGTAGATAGTGAGTTTGCTTACATTCCTTCTAGATCAAAGGCTAATAAGCCCATAATTCATGCGGTAAATACAATTACTTGTTTCAATTGCCACAAACCAGGGCATTTAAGTAAATTTTGTACTGAACCTCGTACGGTGCATTGTTATAAATGTGGTACTCCTCGAGTAACCATTAGGAATTGTCCAAAATGTAATAATTCGGGAAACTGGGATCGGAGGAACCATTAGGTGGTAGGTTACCCTCCTTTAATTTGCAATCCACCAAGTCCAATGATTTTCCACAAAGTATTTTATTGGATTACATTATTTCTCATGCAAAAAATGCCAACGTCCCTATTTGGAGATAAAAATTTTAGGTTATAAAATGTTAGGACTATTAAGTCTGGGAATGGAATTGTGGGACATTCAAATTTAAATCTAGAACAAAAATTACGTTTAGATTCTTTAGTTAAAGAGAAGCTTGATGCTATGGGTCCAAATTTGGGTTTTTGTAAATTAGATAGCCATGAGATAGAGATTTTGCCTGGTACTAAACCTATTAAACAAAGATATTACCCCGTAAGCCCATTTAGGCAGAAAATAATTGACGAAGAAATTGAAACTATGTTGAGGGATGGTATAATAGAACCATCTAAGTCTGCTTGGTCGTCTCCGGTTTGTCTGGTTCAGAAAAAGAACGGAAAATTTAGGTTTTGCATAGATTTTAGGCAGTTAAATAATGTAACTAAAAAGGATGCTTATCCAATTCCTTATATTTCGTCAATTTTAGAACAATTAAGAGATGCTCAATACTTAAGTTCATTAGATATTAAATCAGCTTATTTTCAAATACCATTAAATCAAAATTCTAAGGAATTTACGGCTTTTACTGTTCCAGGGAGGGGGTTATATCAGTTTACAAGGATGCCTTTTGGCTTATCAAATGCTCCTGCAACATGGCAAAGAATTATAGATAATGTTTTGGGTGTAGATTTACAACCTTTTGTTTTTGTTTATCTTGATGATGTGGTGATCATTTCTCAGGATTTTGATACTCATTTAAAAATTTTAGGAACTGTGTTGGATCGGTTACATAATGCAGGTTTAGTAGTTAGTTTGGAAAAATGTAATTTTTGTTTACCTCAGCTAAAGTATTTAGGTTATGTTGTTGATGAGAAAGGACTTCATCCTGACCCAGAAAAGGTTGAGGCTATTTTGAAAGTACCTAGTCCAGCCAATGTTAAAGAAATTCGTCGTTTTATAGGAACTGCTTCCTGGTATCGCAAGTTTATTCCAAATTTTTCAACTGTTTTAGCACCATTAAATCATTTAACACAGAAAAATGTAAAGTATAATTGGACTTCAGAGTGTGAGAATTCTTTTCGATCCATAAAAGAGTGTCTGGTTTCGGCTCCTATTTTAGCCTGTCCAGATTTTAATAAAACGTTTATTTTGCAATGTGACGCTTCCTCTTATGGTATAGGTGGTTGTTTGATTCAAGAATTTGGAGATGGGGAAAGGGTTATTTGTTTTATTTCCAGAAGTCTTACTAGACAGGAGCGAAATTATAGCACTACTGAAAGGGAAGCCTTAGCAGTAATTTGGTGTATAGAAAAACTTAGACATTATTTAGAGTCAGTTCATTTTAAAGTTATAACAGATCATCATTCATTGTTGTGGTTACAGAGGCTTAAGGATCCTCAGGGTCGTTTGGCTAGATGGGCTCTTAGACTCCAACCTTATAATTTTGAATTAATACATCGTCCTGGTAAGCTTCATGTAGTTCCAGACTTTCTTTCTCGTTCAGTGGCTATAGAGGTGGTAACACCACAGGCCATTCTTGATTATTCTGACACATCAGACAATTGGTATAAAGTTTTAATGAAACGAGTTTTACAATTCCCAGAAAAATATCCTTCTTGGAGAATTGAAAATAATGTCCTTTATAAATATGTTAAATGCAGTATTCCTGAACTTTCAAATCCTGTCGATTTTTGGAAAATAGTAGTTCCTAAAGATAAACGTAAGGAAATTTTCTTGCGTTGCCATGATGATCCTACTTCAGGACATCTTGGGGGTTTTAAAACCTTTTGGCGGGTTAGAGAAAAATATTTTTGGCCCAAAATGAGATGTGACATTTTAAAATATATTAAGTGTTGTAAAGTTTGTGCTGAGCAAAAACCTGAGCAAAAAGCTCCAGCTGGTTTGATGGGACGTCGCCCCAAAATTCAGCAACCATTTCAAATGATTAGTTTAGATTTTATTGGTCCTTTACCACGTAGCATTTCTGGTCATAAACATTGTTTGGTTGTAACTGATTATTTTAGTAAATTTGTTATTTTATTTCCTTTAAGATCAGCTAATGCTAAGTCGTTAGTTAAATGTGTAGAAGAGGGAATATTTTTAATGTATGGGGCTCCACAATTTTTGATTTGTGATAATGGAACACCTATGAAAAGTAACGATTTCCAAAATTTGTGTAAAAAGTATAAAACAATTATTTCCTATACAGCTCATTATTGGCCTCAAGCTGATCCTACTGAGAGAACCAATAGGGTTGTGAAAACCATGATATCTTCCTATGTTAAGGAGAATCATCGTCATTGGGACAAACATTTGGCAGCTATCGCCTGTGCGATACGTACTGCTCGCCACGAGACAGTTGGTTTCAGTCCTTTTTATATTAATTTTGGTAGAGATTTTAAGGTTTATGGTCAAGATTTTTGTGATCAGGTTCCAGCTGATAATCTAGACCCATCTGAAGAGATAGCTACAAGACAAACTGGCTATCAGAAGATGTATGAAAAGATACTTGTGCGTTTACAAAAATCTCATGAGCGCAGTAAAAGGGTATATGACTTACGGCGTCGATCGGTCGAATTCAAGCAAGGAGATAGAGTTTGGAGAAGAAATAAGACGTTGTCTGATGGTCTTAACTATTACTCTGCTAAGTTAGCTCCTAAGTTTGTTGGTCCTTTTACCGTCCGGAAAAAGGTTGGGTATTGCACATATGAGTTGATGGATGATTCTGGTGATAAAAAAGGAATTTGGCATGTGCAAGATTTAAAACCTGATCAAACTAACCTTGATAACAATTTTCCAGTATAAGTTTAGTAAATTTTAGTTGGTTTGTCTTTTTGATGTAATTTTTGGCTTTCTTAGGTTTTATCGTCGGTCAAGTTTTTGGAACTTATATAACCTCCTTCGGAAGGAGAGGGGGATTGTTACACTCCGTTTTTATTTTTAAGTATTATTTACTATTAAATTTAGTTAATAGTTTTGGACCATACCTCGTATATAATATTATTTGAGAATTACACTCAGTTTTTATTTTTAAGTATTATTCACCATTAAATTTAGTTAATAGTTTTGTACTATCCCTCGTACAAAATATTATTCTTATTTTGGGTTAATTAGAGCATCTCTTCGCCCATAACATTCCATTTTATATTATTCTAATCCAAGTTACATTATTATAATGCATATAATTTAGTATAAATTCGATAATAAATTGGTTTATTTATTTTTGGTAGTCATATGTTTGAATTATTACCAGTTTTCAAATTAATTGTCAAATCAATCGGCTCTAGGCATTGTCCTGTGCTGTATTGTTTGGTACGATTGATGTCTGTTCGGAATTGCTCGGTTAGTCCCGTTCCTCAGATACAGACGAGGAGTGTTCTTCGTTTTAACTGTTCTGGTCCGATCAGTGCATACAGCCACTTTTTTTGCAAGGGTTGTTCATTTTATTTAATAATGTATATTTTGGGGAATTAGTATTCTTAGGGGGTTTATGTCGTTGTATTTAGGATAAGTTATACAAATAATTAATTTTTATACTGTAATATCGTACACAGCTGGTACTATGGTATGACTGGCTGAATTTCTGTTGTTGTATAGACCTTGTTAGGTGGAAAGACGTCAAATCTTTCTTGTCTTATTTTTTGGAACGAAAATCGGGCCTCTTGCCTCGTGTCACTCGTGCCGTGCAGTTTATTTTTAACGAAAACCAAGCCATATTTTTTGTAACACAGTTTGTGGATTTAGAGCTGGTATTCGTGGAAGTTTCCAAGTTTGTGTATTAAGAATAGTAAGACATTTCTTCATTTTATTCTTGTTGTGTTCGAAAGAATCACGGAAACCACTCCAGTTGGAGGATTTATAAAAATAATACGACTGCTAGTGGTCAACGACAACGAGCTCCGCATGTTCCCGATACCGCACCCGCCATCTTCATCGAAGTTTTGGGCGTCATGGTGGCCATTATGGCAATTGGTTATTTTACCTACCATTTTTCTTCAAATGGAACATGGTTTGGGCCTGTTAACGTTAACCTGTCCCGGTTTGCGTAAAGCGCCCACTGCACAACCTGCCGTCAACGGAGTATTTCCACTTCATCTTCTCGTGGCTGGAACCCCGAGAAGACTTAAGCGGTCCCAAGACGATCACGTGCCAACCGGCATTTTGTCTGACCCCAGAAGTTCTTCTGGCTCCAGATATTGTTTAAGAAACCTAACTTGTTCATTGGGCGACAGTAAAGTTAAGTTTATTTTTTTTTATATATATATTTTAAGTGTTCACTCAATCGATATATTAATATTAAATCATTTTCCTTTTGTACTGCCTGGTGCAGGCTTCATTATACAACTTAATTCCCTCTACTCGTAGAGAATGTGTGCTCCTGTAAGAGGCACTAAGCCTTTTATATCTTCTATTGTAACCTTGTTTTCTTGGGCGAAACCGTCTTTTTTTTTGATGCCTAATTGGCAGTGTTAATTAAGTTACAAAAAAATATTGTTATTGGGTTTGATTTGTATATTTTGATTTTAGTTTTTAAGATTCTGTTGGGTTGACCATCACAGTCCTCTTATAAATAATTTGTTGTTTTATTTCTTTTAATCATTTGATTACGGACTGTGATAGTCAAGTACTACTTTTCGCCTCACAAATGTTGTGAACATATGTTTTAATTTATTTCTTTCTAGCTAGTTGTATCTACTCTGTAAACACCGCCCCCCTTTGTTCGAACAAACGGAGTGCCTTGATAACCCCAACGGTTAGATGTTGTAGCCAATGTACCTTTTTTTTTGAATAAAACCCAGTAACAACACATTGTCGTTTATCATTGCATCTAGGATCCTGTAGTGTCCAGTAGAACACTGGACTATACAAGGTAAGCGTTTACTTTTATTATAATTACTGATTCTCCACTGCTTCCAGAAGCATTAGTAAATTTTGCTTTGAGATACCAAATTAATTTCATTCATTAAAAACTAGAGATTTTATTACCAATTCTTATTCATATATTCATTGATATATTTTGTGTTGCCTATTCTCTTGACAACGAGGGATCTTGGGATTTGAGTTGGCCTAATTAAATTCCTGGCGCGTTATAAATTTATGAAACCCCATCTGACTGATGAGCTAGCAGGGGTAATTACGAGTGAACTACCAGGCAATAGGCAACCGGATTTATTTAATAATTTTTATAATTAGTAACAGGTAAAAGTTAAAGAAACTCGTAACAGAATAAATGAGAAGTTAATATTGTTTAACGCCGCACCGCTGTGCCGGTCGGAGTGGGGGGTGTTAGGTTTTTTTCGTTACGGTTCCGTTTTTTTTTGATTCGGTCGCCGCGCTCAAATCCCGCGATAAAAGCTATGCAATAGCTTAAAAACAGAAATGACAGTCACTATAAAAACTAAAACTATCAAAATAATGACTTAAACTATCGAAAAATAATTCTGTTTTATTTAAAAATAAAAAATAACAATATTGTAGTTTATCACCATGAAAAACCTTACTACACTGTAAAAAAAGAAAACAACATAAAAGAAAACACTTATACTTAAAGTTCTAATATTATAGTAAAACATCTTATTAAATATAACAAAAAAACATACATTTAAGATCTATTAATTCATCATTCATTAACAATTTTGACAAACAAAAATTGTCTGTGTGTCCACCATAACTCTCGAACGGTTTAAGGTATCAATTTCAAATTTAATGAACATAATAAAAAAAGTTCTAAAATAGTTTTTAATATGTTTAGCTATATAAAGTATTTTATACGATAAAACGTTGAGATGGTGTGGAAGTATTGATTCATGTTGCAGCATTTTTTGTATCTGTTTAATACTGACCCGCCCTATATAATTCAATGTCTGGGTAACAAGCTCAGAAGAGTTATTTAAACACAATATGCCTTGCCTTTATGGGCATTTCATGAAACCGCAATATTTTAATTTAGGCAGGTTGTGTTACACACAATTTGCCGAAATGCTACAAGCTCTTCATGAAACGCCTTTGCAAATTGTGTAGCTTCATGATTTTACACAGCATGCCGAAGCTTCGTGATATGACTAGGATCTTCACGAAAAGACAGATTTCACTATGAGCCTACGACATATACGCACTTTTTTCTAAAATATCTTTTTCTCTTTTCGTCAATTTTTATTTTTAAATGATTGGGTTGAATTGAGTAATCAAGTGTGTATATATAAATGTTTAATATAATTTGGCTAGCGCTTTCGACAAAACATTCTCATCTTCAGGCCGTCCTACAAAGTTTAAAATTTAATACGAGACGTAAGGGTGAAATAATTACCTTACGTCAATAGATATCTATCCAGAGTTAAAATTGAATAAAAATACATGGGTTAAAACATTGAATACATTTTTGAAAAAGGAGGTGTTGAAAATTAGCAAAACACACCCTTATATTTCGTATTTTACAAATACATTATCAGTTAAAAAAATTTAAATTTTAACGGTACATCGTACCTATTAGACAGTGGACAAATGACACATAGACAGACTGAAGTTATGACTACTTCGACATGAACTACTTTGACTATCTGACATGTGTGTCCCACGTTGACTTTTGAGAGACATTTCTTTGAATTTATTTTTTTCTTTAAAGTTTACCTTATTTACTACATCTGGTACCATATTCTTCATGTTACTTTCAGTGATTTCTATACTTTGAGCTATTTGATAGGCTCTAGCAAACGTTAACTCATCTTCAGACAACAATTTCCTCTTACAGCTTTCTGATTTTAAGCCACATACCAGCTTATCACGCAGCGCATCATTAAGGAAATCTCCAAATTGGCAGTGTTTTGCCAGGTTTTTTAATCTTTCTGCGTACATTGCTAAATCTTCATGACTTTCTTGTTTGGCATTATAAAAGGTATAACGTTCATATATGACTAACCTCTTGGGGTTATAGTGAGTCAAAAGCGTATTTTTTAACTGGACGCATGTTCTTGTACTAGGCGCTTCTGGTGACAGTAAATTATTTAAAACAGTGTAGGCCTCGCCCCCTATTAATGTAATAAACGTTGGGACCTTATGTTGCTCTTCGACTTTGTTACATAAAAAGAGCTGTTCCATTCGTTCGATGTATGTCGTTGTATCTGACTCCTTCGGCTTAAAATGCTCAATACTGCCGATTAATGCCATTTTTTTCTCTTAACAGCAATAACTGCACGTGGTTACCTAACCTCACAATTTACTTTTTAGACAAGTTCTTGTTATACTTTTAAGAACATGTAACGAGCATTTGGATACTCGTTAGGATTTTATTTTTTTGTGTATATTTATATTTATTATTCAAACATAAAGGATAATAAATATCGTTAAAGTCATTGAAATTGTTATTTCATATTTTTATATTTAATATTTGAGAAGGAACTTTTCGAGTGCACCCTGTATTATTAATTCGAAGTTTCTCGAATGTTCTATGTGTGATGACGCTACGCTACGTCAGAGGAGGGGTGTGAGAGACTATAAAAGACCGTTCATCGAAACGCGGAGTACTTTTGATTTGGTAAATTCAACCCACCTCTATCTTTTCTTTTCTTATCTCCGGAGAGTTTAGTTTTAATCAAAGTGTGGTTATAGTGAAATGGTTTAGTGTTTAGCAATAGGTAATGTAGAGCGTTTTCTTTATTTGTCTTTAAGGTAGATTGTTGGCTAAATGCTGCATTAGAATTTCATTAATTGTCAGGTATTTTTTTCTTGGCGAAAAAGCCGGTTGTGTCTTAACAAGGGATTTTGACCTTTATTGCGTTGTAAATGCTCATGGCATAGTTTAAATTTCATACCTGCTACGAATTTTGACCTTTATTGCTTCGCTATTTAAGAGTATTTTTCCGGTGAGCAGGGATTTATCGATTTGTGTCAATTTGTCAATGGATAATTTGCAGTGTTAAAATAAAATAAAATTTTATGATAATTTGTTCATTGTTTCTTTTTCTATTGTGTAATAAATCGATGAAGCGCTAATTACTGGATTATTGTAATTTTTTTGGTTAGCTAATTATTCTAGGTGCGGTGTTTAGGTAATAATTTGTCTTTTGGAGAAATATTGAAGGTTTGCTACGTTACTTATCGCCACGAAATATTAAACCGAATTCACTAATAATACACGGAGATAAAGCGGCTTCCGGACAGCTTATATACAAAGGTTGCTTATTTCTTTCTTCTCTCATCTTTTCTCTTCACTTTCTTAGTACTTTTTTATTAATTAACAAAAGCATAGTTCCTGATAAAGGAAGCTACGCTACTAAATGCCGGTTAATTAATAAAAAAGGTACCCTACTCTAATTCTATCTCTACTATCCTATTTCCTTTTAAGTTTTTTCATTATTTTATTATTTTTGGGGTTTTTTTGTTTGATATAACCATAGGGTTATAGGGGATTTAGATTGTTAAATCTATTGTCTAAATTATCTGTAGATAATTTTAGTATTTTTGGGGATTTAAAACCAATTATATTTAATTGATTCCTTTTTCAAATATATTTAGGATACCACTTCATGGTTTTGAATTAATCAAGGGGGTAATTATTAGTTTACCAACTAAGCTTAACTTTCTGAATAAGTTAACCTTCTGTTAACTTATTTAGTTTTAATATTGTTATTTTTTCCACACAGGTGGATATAATTATCAGACTAAATGGTCTAGAACCTCGTTAAGGGTATATCGTTGGGGAATAATAGCATTCCTTCATTATTATCAGTCTTTTGGGCAATTTACGTAACCTCAGGGGTAGTAAAAGACGTCTTTTAACCACCATTTTTCTGTATTGCCAATATAAGTAGCTCACACACACATATGTTTCATTTTCATGCACTGGGAGTATTACCGATGACAAGTTAAGCCAACAGACCAGAAAAGTTTTGAAAGTTAGTCGATCCAAGTGGAAATCGAGTTCCTCAACATCAGAACGTCGGTGAATCTGCAACCCATAGAATTGAGAGACCTTATAGTGTACAAGGCTCCTTCCTGAATAAGAACCAAATGCACCACCACCTCGTTTGAACTTCTGAAGAGGCTCGATTACCTCCAGAACCAGCAGGACCATCCCTCAGCTTAGTCATCCGGTAACTTAAACCGAAACACAGCCGAGCTTACTTGTATTTATTTATGTACAGGTTACTTAAATTGCGAATATCATTTTTTTCATTTTTATAACTATTTAATACCTAAGTTTTATAATTTTCTACATTTGGAACCTTCAGTTCAACTTTAACTATATTTTGTTCTTTTCCAGAACCCTCAGTTCTGTATTTGTCAATTATTATTATCTTATACTTTTCTATATTTGGAACCTTCAGTTCAACATTAACTATATTTGTTTTTTTAAGAACCCTCAGTTCTGTATTTGTCATTGTTGTGGACAATAAAATCTAAATTGAATTTATCTGTTTTAATTTACCTGATATTCATTTGAATTTGAACTTATCGTATCTTATCTTGACAGTTGTCATAATATAGTTTTGTTTCCTATTTTGTTTTTCTCTGAAAAAGTATATTTTTAATATAGTCAAAACAGGTGGCGCCTTGTTCAAATTCAGATAATCATAAAAGTTCCAAAATAAACAACTGAGAATTCACAACCCTGAGTATAATGAATTTTACCATTTTCCTGTATGGAAAATTGTAAAATCTTAAATTGAGCTTAAATCACTATAAATCTGTCTTCCAAATCAGACAATTCCAGGTAAAGGCTTGCATTGGCTTTCAATGGGCCTTAACACCTTTTAGAAAGCAATGAAACTGCTGCATTGGCGCCCAACCAACCAGTTTTTTTGGACTTTTTTATGATTTATCAGGTAAAAGAAACAAGTTGTTAATAGATACAAGTAAAGTGGCTTTGGTATTTGTTTTTTACTTTAACATTTACTATCTTTTGGTATATCTTATCTATTTTTCGTACTTTTTATTGGGTTTGAGAATTTTATTTGAAAATAAATTCCATATATTATTGGGAAATTAAACTTGGTAAATTTTATCAACATTTTTTTGATACTTGGTGTATAAATATTTTTGATGGGAATTAGTTCAATATTTTTCGTATCGTATATATCGTATCGTATTTACAATTATTGTAGATAATTAATGAGTAGTTGGAAGTGAACTTGACTTTGAAAAATTAAAATTTTTTTCTCATGTCATAAAACTGATTGAAATTTTTTTCGAAATATTTTATAGTAGTTTGGTTTGAGTTTCTTTGAGATTAGAGAACTATTTTTGGTACTGCATTAATCAATATTATAATAAAGATGGACCCACAGGCTTTAAAAGTTGAAGAATTAGATTATGAGTTGGCTATTAGAAATTTAAAACCACAGGGTAATGTAGATACTAAAAAGAAAATTTTAAGGGGTGTTTTAAGTCAGGAAAGTGCTGATAGAAGTTTTCAAGGGTTGACAGAACATCCATTCTCATTTGAGGATGATGTTAAGGGTGTCGAAGGGACTTTGCAGGATTTAAAAAACATTATTGGGGATTTTACTGGTACAAAGCAAGATCCAACTTTTAAGAGGGTTTCAGCTAGACTAAAACATGTTTCCGGTAGAATATATAAAATAAAAAGCGAAACTAGTGATGAAGGTACAAAAAGGGATAATTTATATTATGACATGTTAGCATTAGAAGCAGATTTAGATTTGAAAGTTAGTGGAAGTACCTCAACCCCTACAGTTAGGAATAGTAATGATATTAATAATTCAGAATCTCATAATGTTTTTTCAAAAAGATCAGTACCTCCTTATAAATGGAATATTTCTTTTGACGGAACAGGTCAGAAGGATTCTGTTAACTCATTTTTAGAAAAAGTAGAAATGCTTAGTATAGCTAGGAATGTAACGAAACAAGAGCTGTTTGATTCAGCTTGTGATTTATTTAAGGGAGTAGCTTGGACTTGGTTTTTGAATATAAGGGCAAAGGTTAATTCATGGGATGGTTTAGTTACAAAGCTCAGGGAGGACTTTTTGCCATATTATTATGATGAAGATCTATTAAGGGAAATAAATTCTAGAACACAAGATTCAAATGAAAAAGTAGCGTTGTTTATTTCATCAATGGAGGGACTTTTTAATAGACTTTCAAAGGTACCTGATGAGCTTACACGGGTTAATAAAATAAGACGAAACCTTTTACCATTTTTTATTTCAAATTTAGCGTTACAGGAACCTAAAACAGTTACGGAACTGACTGACTTGTGTAAAAAATTAGAGGAATCTCGAATTTGGTCGGAAAGGTATAGACCTCCACCACATCCTAGTTCCGGATTGTTGGAACCTGATCTTAGTAATACTTTGTTTCAAGCTGCAACTTATAAAGGTGGTTCTCAGTCTGAAAGATACGAAAACAATAATTTTTCTAAGAAATATCAAAATAACTTTTCGAATAAAAATGTTAACGCATCCGCTTTATCTTCGTCAGTGTGTTGGAACTGTGATAGGCCAGGGCATTTGTATAGTAGATGTTTTAAGAAGCGAATGATTTTTTGTTTTGGCTGTGGAAAGAAAAACATGGTAAAGAGTAAATGTGATGTCTGTATGTCAAAAAACGTGCAGGAGGCTGGAGGCAAAAGCCTGAACGTTGTCTCCAGTTCTGCAAACGAAAGTTCACCCAAACCAAGTGGCTCACAAGGTCGAAAGTAGTAAAAACATCTTTACCGGAATGGAAAAATTATTTATCTTTTGTAAAAAAATTTTTAAATGATTTGAAGTTAGCAACAAACATATGTCCTTTGTTCATTAAAAAATTTGGTGATAATAGGCCGTATATTAGAATTAAACTATTTGGACAAGAACTGTTAGCTTTAGTAGATACCGGTTCAAATAGTACAATTTTAGGTAGTTTAGGATTTTCTTTTTTGCAACATAATAACGTTCCCATTTTATATGATAATTGTATGAAAGTTACCACGGCAGATGGTAAACTGCAGGATTGTTTAGGATATATTTGTGTGCCTTTAACAATATCTAATGTAGTAAAAGAGGTAAAAATTTTAGTGATTCCTTCAGTTAAACATACATTAATATTAGGTATGGATTTTTTGAAATTATTTAATATTGAAGTAAATTTTTCTAGTTTTAATTATATGGTTTCGAATGAAACTTCAGTAGTAAACACGATTAAATCGTTGATATGCCTTAGTGATAGTCAGAAAAATCAACTTGAGATAGTGATAGAGAAATATAAAGATATAGCTCCTGAGGATAGCATAGGTCGAACACATTTAATTGAACATGAAATAGATACCGGTACCTCAAAACCTATTTGTCAGAAACAATATCCATTGTCCCCAACTATGCGAAATCATCTTAACAAGCAAATAGATGAAATGTTAGAGTTAGGTGTAATTGAACCTAGTAAATCGGCTTGGTGTTCACCGTTGTGGTTAGTACCTAAGAGTTCTGGAGAATTTAGGGTTTGTTTTGATGGTAGGAAGTTAAATCAGGTTACGTTACCAGATGCATATCCTATGCATAATATCGATGCTATCTTAAATAAATTAAGAGATGCATGCTATCTTAGTTCGATTGACTTACGTCACGCTTTTTTTCAAGTACCACTAGAGAAGAGTTCTAGGGAAAAAACGGCATTCGGAGTATATGGTAGAGGGTTATATCAGTTTTGTGTGATGCCTTTCGGTTTACTAAATAGTCCAAAAACGATGGCACGTTTAATAGATATGGTCATAGGTCCGTCATTGGAACCTTATTGTTATGCTTATCTTGATGACCTTATTATCGCAACCCCTACATTTGAATTACATTTAGAAGTCCTAAATCGTGTTTACGAAAGGCTTAGGGATGCCAAATTAACAATTAACTTAAAAAAGAGTGAATTTTGTTTGTCTTCATTAAATTATCTTGGCTATGTGATCAATGATAAAGGTTTACATACAGATCCAAGGAAGGTAGAGGCAATAGTGAACTATAAAATCCCTACAACAACTACAGAAATTAAGAGGTTAATAGGTCTCGTGGGATGGTATCGCAGATTTATCAAGGACTTTTCGACTGTCGCAGCCCCTATAACTGATTTGTTGCATGGTAGGAAAAAAGGTCAGTCTATAATATGGACCTCGGAAGCTGATGATGCTTTTAAAGAGATTAAGTTGCGTTTAACGAACGCTCCTGTGTTAGCAAGTCCTGATTTTAGTAAACCATTCACAATACAGTGTGACGCAAGTGATTTTGGACTTGGTGCTGTTTTGTATCAAGACTGTGATGGTTTGGATCATCCGATAGCCTATGCAAGTAGATCTTTGACTTCTTCTGAGAGGAAGTATACCGTAACAGAAAAAGAACTTTTAGCCATATTGTTTGCAATGGAAAAGTTTAGGTCTTATGTGGAGGGTACACATGTAACTATAGAAAGTGACCACAGCTCATTACAGTGGATTACGACTTTGTCAAACCCTAGTGGTAGGTTAGCTCGATGGGCTATGCGGTTATCTCAGTATAACTTCACTATCAAACATCGTAAAGGTGCCTTAAATGTAGTAGCAGACTCATTGAGTAGATCAGTAGTGGATATTGCCGTTGTTGACATATCTACCTTTAAACCAGACAACTGGTATAGGAACATGATTCATAAAGTAATGACTTCACCAGAAAAATTTCCCACTTTTCGTGTAGAAAACAATATCTTGTATAAGCATGTATTTTCTAATAATCCTATTGAGTCAAATCTAACAAATTGGAAAATTGTAGTACCTACTTTTAATAGACCTGAAGTTCTGAAACTTTATCATGATGATGAAACTGCCGCACATTTAGGAATGACTAAAACTTTGTATCGAATTTTAGAATTATATTATTGGCCTAGAATGAAGAAAGATATATGTTTGTATGTTAAAAAATGTACCGTATGTGCAGCTAGTAAATCAAGTAATTTACCGCGTGCCGGACACATGGGCACATATAAAAATATTAATTTTCCATTTCAGTGGATATCGGCGGATCTTATCGGCCCTTACCCAAGATCTAAAAATGGTAATGCCTATGCATTAGTAGTTGTAGACTGGTTTACGAAATTTTGTCTTATTCACCCTATGCCAAAGGCAAATTCAAAAAATATTGTTAAGTTTATAGAAAACGAGGTTTTCTTAATTTACGGGGTACCTCAAATTTTTTCTTGTGATAATGGTTCACAATTTATTAGTAAGGAATTTAAAAATTTAATGCAAGAGTACAAAGTACAGGAAATTTTTTATAATGCAAATTATCACCCTCAAATTAATCATACCGAGAGGACTAATAAAGTCATTGTAACAGCTGTTAGGTCCTATGTTCATGAAAACCATAAAATTTGGGATGCTAGTATACATAAGGTGGCTCAAGCCATTAGGTTAGCAAAGCATGATGTAACTGGATATAGTCCGTCATTTTTAAATTTTGCAAGGAATGTTCCTTTAACTGGGGATTTTTATGGGAAAATTTCAGAAAACTCGGACAATGTAGTATCGGTTGGTGAAAAATTACAGTTAGTTAATGATATTCAAACTTTGCCTACTTTATATGTTGATGTCAGGGAAAAACTGAAGAAAGCTCATTCAAAGTATGAGAAATTATATAATTTACGGAAGAGGGACGTAGAATATCATGTAGGGGATAAATTGTGGAAAAAGAATTATATACAGTCTAATAAAGGTGAAAACTTTGCAGCAAAGTTGGCTCCTAAATTTATACCGTGTGTGGTACATAAAGTAATATCGAAACTAGTCTATAACTTACGTGATCTTGAAGGTAAAGACCTGGGTAATTGGCATGTTAAGGATATTAAGGGTACTTTTTATGATAATGAGGAAAATTTACCTGAAGATGACATAGTGGATATTTAGGAAATATAGTTTCGTACAGTAACAAGGTTGTGCTTGTTTTATCGTATCGTATCTTTATCGTTCCTTTTAGAGGTAACTTTGGATAGCTTTTAAGGCTAAAGTAGAAAATTTTTTTGTCGACAGTAATATTTACATATGATTTCAACCATGTTGTGTGTTATGTACTAGTAGGATCGTTTGGAGTGATTGTGTGATTGTGCGCACACAAGTATCGTATCGGATTGAGATGTTAATACTTTCAAGATTAGTCGAAAGTATTATGGGTATTTTATAGTATCGATGATAATGAGTTATCGTGTCGTGTATCGTATCGGAAAGTTAGGACTTTCGTATAGTATCGAAGTTACCAGGTTGTTACTTATGTGTATCGGATATTGTCATGTTAGATGGTATCATATCGTTAGTTTTTTCTTTAGAGAAGATTCTCAAAGAATGTTAGGTAATAGACTACAGGTGGTTAGTTATTGTAAGCAGGTTGTTGAGTTAGACATTTTCAGATAATTTGTCTCTTATTAGAGTAAGAAAATGTTGTACTTAACAAGTGGCTGAAAAAGTTGTAGTAAATTATTGGATAACTAGGACAATATACATTTTTGGATAGTGGTTGAAATTATATATACGTATGTTGTGTTTGGAGATGCAGGCTATGATCTGAAAGTTGTAGTGGGAGTGTTAGATCATAGTAGCAGATTGTGTCTTTATTATACCGATTTTGACTTATTTATTATACCGATTTTGAATTATACCGATTTTGACTTATTTATTACCGATTTTGACTTATTACCGATTTTGACTTATTTATTACCGATTTTGAGTTTGAGGGTTATGCAGTACACTCAATCAGGTGTAGCTACGTAATGGGTATAATCTCTCAATTTTTCTTCTTCTTCGTTCTTTCTTTCTTCTTTCCTTAGCTATTAGTATATGCGTGAACGATGGTTCTCTGTCAGACTTCGGACTTCTGGGGTGAGATGTTCCTTGGTGTATTCCTGTTAATTTTTATTTTTTTACTTTATTTATGATTTAAGGATGGTTTGGAAGGGATTACTATTTGGATTTTTCTGCCGGGAATATCAGTACAGTCTACGGGTAATGTGGGTATTCTCGCGGGTGATTCTGACCAAATCAGGCCTTTCCTAATTCCCATAACCTCATACATCTGCCTTAAGAATAAGAATGGATGCGGAGTCCTTCGTGTCATTCAGCCGATAGTGGGTGGTTAAATCGTCGGACCATCATTTTAAATTTCCGATTTTTACGCTTTCTTTCTTCTTACCGATTGTGACGATTTTTTATTGCCAGAAATGACCTTCAGTCTTTCTTTTCAGGGTGGTGACTTCCCATTAAGTCAAACTGGGGGGTAATATCGACCTTCGGTGTTGGGTAGCCTGTTGCTTGGAGTTGTCTCTGGTGTGTGCGGGTCACTACCGTAGTCAGGGACGAGGTTTTCGATACGCAAGTATAGTCTACGCACCCTAGACCGTGTCACGTTGGTGTTGCGGCGAGGGATTCGTTCGCGCTGTGGATGTCTCTGGGGATAGGTTTGTTTGGCATGGTTTGGTTGATGTTATTTCCAGGTTAGTTAGGTTAAGTTAGTTAGGTTGATTTTTGGTAAAAATTAACTTCGTTAATTTTTTTCACGGGGACCCGGGGTGTAACGAGCATTTGGATACTCGTTAGGATTTTATTTTTTTGTGTATATTTATATTTATTATTCAAACATAAAGGATAATAAATATCGTTAAAGTCATTGAAATTGTTATTTCATATTTTTATATTTAATATTTGAGAAGGAACTTTTCGAGTGCACCCTGTATTATTAATTCGAAGTTTCTCGAATGTTCTATGTGTGATGACGCTACGCTACGTCAGAGGAGGGGTGTGAGAGACTATAAAAGACCGTTCATCGAAACGCGGAGTACTTTTGATTTGGTAAATTCAACCCACCTCTATCTTTTCTTTTCTTATCTCCGGAGAGTTTAGTTTTAATCAAAGTGTGGTTATAGTGAAATGGTTTAGTGTTTAGCAATAGGTAATGTAGAGCGTTTTCTTTATTTGTCTTTAAGGTAGATTGTTGGCTAAATGCTGCATTAGAATTTCATTAATTGTCAGGTATTTTTTTCTTGGCGAAAAAGCCGGTTGTGTCTTAACAAGGGATTTTGACCTTTATTGCGTTGTAAATGCTCATGGCATAGTTTAAATTTCATACCTGCTACGAATTTTGACCTTTATTGCTTCGCTATTTAAGAGTATTTTTCCGGTGAGCAGGGATTTATCGATTTGTGTCAATTTGTCAATGGATAATTTGCAGTGTTAAAATAAAATAAAATTTTATGATAATTTGTTCATTGTTTCTTTTTCTATTGTGTAATAAATCGATGAAGCGCTAATTACTGGATTATTGTAATTTTTTTGGTTAGCTAATTATTCTAGGTGCGGTGTTTAGGTAATAATTTGTCTTTTGGAGAAATATTGAAGGTTTGCTACGTTACTTATCGCCACGAAATATTAAACCGAATTCACTAATAATACACGGAGATAAAGCGGCTTCCGGACAGCTTATATACAAAGGTTGCTTATTTCTTTCTTCTCTCATCTTTTCTCTTCACTTTCTTAGTACTTTTTTATTAATTAACAAAAGCATAGTTCCTGATAAAGGAAGCTACGCTACTAAATGCCGGTTAATTAATAAAAAAGGTACCCTACTCTAATTCTATCTCTACTATCCTATTTCCTTTTAAGTTTTTTCATTATTTTATTATTTTTGGGGTTTTTTTGTTTGATATAACCATAGGGTTATAGGGGATTTAGATTGTTAAATCTATTGTCTAAATTATCTGTAGATAATTTTAGTATTTTTGGGGATTTAAAACCAATTATATTTAATTGATTCCTTTTTCAAATATATTTAGGATACCACTTCATGGTTTTGAATTAATCAAGGGGGTAATTATTAGTTTACCAACTAAGCTTAACTTTCTGAATAAGTTAACCTTCTGTTAACTTATTTAGTTTTAATATTGTTATTTTTTCCACACAGGTGGATATAATTATCAGACTAAATGGTCTAGAACCTCGTTAAGGGTATATCGTTGGGGAATAATAGCATTCCTTCATTATTATCAGTCTTTTGGGCAATTTACGTAACCTCAGGGGTAGTAAAAGACGTCTTTTAACCACCATTTTTCTGTATTGCCAATATAAGTAGCTCACACACACATATGTTTCATTTTCATGCACTGGGAGTATTACCGATGACAAGTTAAGCCAACAGACCAGAAAAGTTTTGAAAGTTAGTCGATCCAAGTGGAAATCGAGTTCCTCAACATCAGAACGTCGGTGAATCTGCAACCCATAGAATTGAGAGACCTTATAGTGTACAAGGCTCCTTCCTGAATAAGAACCAAATGCACCACCACCTCGTTTGAACTTCTGAAGAGGCTCGATTACCTCCAGAACCAGCAGGACCATCCCTCAGCTTAGTCATCCGGTAACTTAAACCGAAACACAGCCGAGCTTACTTGTATTTATTTATGTACAGGTTACTTAAATTGCGAATATCATTTTTTTCATTTTTATAACTATTTAATACCTAAGTTTTATAATTTTCTACATTTGGAACCTTCAGTTCAACTTTAACTATATTTTGTTCTTTTCCAGAACCCTCAGTTCTGTATTTGTCAATTATTATTATCTTATACTTTTCTATATTTGGAACCTTCAGTTCAACATTAACTATATTTGTTTTTTTAAGAACCCTCAGTTCTGTATTTGTCATTGTTGTGGACAATAAAATCTAAATTGAATTTATCTGTTTTAATTTACCTGATATTCATTTGAATTTGAACTTATCGTATCTTATCTTGACAGTTGTCATAATATAGTTTTGTTTCCTATTTTGTTTTTCTCTGAAAAAGTATATTTTTAATATAGTCAAAACAGGTGGCGCCTTGTTCAAATTCAGATAATCATAAAAGTTCCAAAATAAACAACTGAGAATTCACAACCCTGAGTATAATGAATTTTACCATTTTCCTGTATGGAAAATTGTAAAATCTTAAATTGAGCTTAAATCACTATAAATCTGTCTTCCAAATCAGACAATTCCAGGTAAAGGCTTGCATTGGCTTTCAATGGGCCTTAACACCTTTTAGAAAGCAATGAAACTGCTGCAAACAGACAATTCCTCTATCTCGTCGGCAATGAAATATATTTGACTTACTTCAGACGTTGGGACAGACAAACGAGGAGACTACTTTCATTATTTATTTTTGTATTAACTTTACAAAGAAATTAAAATACAAGACAAGACCCTCATTGCTGACAATTGACAGCCCTCATTCGTAACCGTCTATTGCCAACCTTCAGTAGTGGCTACTGTTCGTAGATCCGGAACATAACAAGACTGACACATGACATAGGCGTAAGGAGGGAGTGTTCGACATTGGTTCTGGAGTTAACCGATCCATGTGATCTATACTTATTCAAAAATGATACAATGGTTGAAAAGTTGGAAAGGGTTAAATAAGTTTCTGCAGGATATGATCCACACAGCGGCCCAGAGAGACTTATTATAATGGTTTGGGGGAACTACTGTATCTTCGAATTTTTAGAGTAGAGGGAGGGCAATGACTCTAGATCCATAGATCCATTTAACCACTGAGTGTGTACTTCTTTCCCAGTCTAAACATTAATTTTTATTTTACTTTTATAATAGGCTTTTCTAAAAATATGCTTAGACATTTTAAATAGTAAAATTCATGTAAGAAAAATAAGGGCTATTTAAATTTGACAACCAGCATGGGATGGTACTAATTTCTACGAGTAGGATATTTACCGCGTGACCCATAGTTGAATGCTGTAAATCAGACAGGTAAGAAATTGGCATTCCATGCGATTTAAAAAGTATGCTTTCACTAGGGCTATAACACGCTGCTACCACTTTCAATTAGTTTCGATATTCTAGAAAATTAAAATGGCAGCTCTCTTCTAGATAATTATTTGACATTTCATGGAACTAGGGTTGCCACCTAATTAATTAAACCAAAATGATGCCAAAGAAGGCAGCAGAACACCTACGGAATTTTTAGTTGAAACCTATGCCATATTTTTAGGTTATTTTTATACCCTATTCAATACATTTATTTTCCTCTTTTTTACAAAATTCAAGGTGTTCTGCTAGTTTCGAACGAAGACAGCAAAAATAGTTGTTGGTTTTTTTAACAACTGCAGCAATTTTTGGGCTTTTATAATAAAAAACATTCCCCAAAAATAGCGATTTAAAAAAACTAAGGTGTCTTCATTCGAAGTCCAGACACCTATATATGGATCCCATTTTTTGAATATAGTGCTATGCTAGCTTCGTTTAAAGCTTGGGTTATTTTTTAAAAATAACAATTGTTTTCAAAAAGTTTTTATAATATATCAGAAGCCTAAAAATAGGCATCTTGATTTAAAAAAAAACGAGGCGCACATTTTTTTTAATATGATATAAAAATAGCACAAAAATTCCCTAGGTCCTCTGCTGCCTTCGTTGGCATTTCCAAACAAGAAATTTAAAAAGAGTAAAAGCAGTTATTACTGTACAACTTATCAAACCATGAAAAAACTTACTGAGCTGTGAAGTAAAGAAAACAAGATTAAAAAAATAGCAAATAAAACTATAAAAATAAAGACCTATAAAATTCTTTAAAAACAGAAAAAACAACCTAACATACTAATAATATTGTAAAAGTCAAAAACAAACACTTAAACTATGGAGAACAAGTTTAAAAACAATAAAAATAAAGACCTATAAAATACTTTAAAAACAGAAAATACAACTTAATATACTAATAATACTGTAAAAGTCAGAAACACACAGTTAAACTATTGAGAAAAAGTTTAAAAACTTAATAAATGAAAATAACAAAAATAAAACGTGTCTATTTTAGATCTGTTATAAACCCACTACTCAATTGATTTTCTATTAATAAATTCCTTTTTTCTAAAATATCATTTTTTCTTTTAAAATAATTTCATCAGTTTTTAGTTTATTTTTATAAAAAGCCCTCCTAAAATCTCCAATCTCTTTTAATATGAAGTTTTAAAAGTTTTTTTATTTTGGTATTTTCTTGGGGTATTATGCTGGGCATGGAAAAAACAAAATGACGACTGCATAAAGGAAACTGTCTTCATTTTCTTTGTTTTCAACCAGGTGGTGCAGTAGTCTTTGCGGATAAATTTTTTTTCTCCCGATGAATATTTTTCATTTTCCTCGTACTCAAAAACTTTTTTACTTCTTCCGGTTTTATTTGAATTGTCGATGAACTTTTTATAGTTCCTTTCTAAAACTTGCCAGCGGTTTTCGCAGTTGGAACCACTAATTACCATTCTTGTAATTTCCTCCATTTGTTTTCCAACCTCATCAAACATTTTTTTGAGGCTTTTTATTTTAAATGTGCCCATCTGCTTCCTATACTTTTTGTACAATTGTAATAATAACAATGTTGTTTGATGCGACCACTTAAAATTCCCATTGGTTTGAGTTTCCATGTCGGGGATAAATACAACAAACTTTGATAATTCTAAAAGCATAAAAAATTAGTTTTCAAATAACACAATTTTTTTCAAACCTACTTTTCTCCATCTCGGTTATTTTAACAGCAATGCTCATAAATTATTAATAATAATAATTTAACAAGAAAAAGAATTATAGCGCAGATAAAAAATATAGTTCTTTCCTTCTTTTTTGTATGGCCTCTTGCCTAACCAGCTAACCAACGGCAAGTTTCTTTTTCGATTGTACAAAGCCGTATAGTTACAAATACCAATTAAATTAGAACGGTTCAGTGTTGCGTTCGCGGTACATAAAAGCAAGAATTAGTAGTTCTGAATCAATTGTTACCGCGAACGAAGCTATTGCCAAAGGTCAATTCACAACCGTAAAGGCGGTTTTTCACTGCGCGAAAAGCGAAAGCGAATTCGCAAAAATTGAAGGAAGAAACTGTCAAAAAACTGTGCTTTTCACACAAGATTCGCTAAATATAGGGAATTTAATTTTTTAATAGTAGATTTCGTGTCAATTGTCAATAATATTGTTTAAAATTGTTGTTTTTATTATTTTGAATTTAACACAGCTTTTATTATTATTATTATTATTATTATTATTATTATTATTAATAGTATTATTATTATTAGTTGTTATTATTGTTAGTTATTATTTTCGTTCAATGGAGTTTTGGAATTATCAACGTCGCCGTTTGATTGCACTATGGTATCTTAAAAATCAAATAAAAAACAAGAAGACCAGGAGGTTTCATGTTCGAAAAATATTTCAAAATCGTGAACAGCAAGGAGATTACCATAACCTGGTTCAAGAAATTTATTTATTTATTTATTTATTAATGCATCCAACAGGCTTCATCAGCCCAATTACAGGAGTATATAATATTTAAAAATACAAAGTTTGAGAATACTTACTTAACTAAATTACATTCTGATTACCTAATTTGATACCAATCTGTAACATTGCTCACTATTGGTAAAATTTTAGAAAAAATATATCAACAGAATACTGATTGATTGACACTTCTACACATTGTAGTTAAAGGACTGTGAAAATGATGTGAATTTGGTACTTGAATATGAAATGTTATATTTGACCTTGACGTAATACGTGGGATATAAAAATTAAATTGAGACAGCAGAGACGACGAATCTATAGAATTATTAATTAATTTATAGATGAATATCAAATCTGCTATTTCTCTTCTTTTTCTCAGACTCACAAAACTGAATTCTTTTAACAATAAATTATAATCATAGTGACGAATAGGATAACGCCCATGTTTTTTAAAGTAAATAAATTTAAAAAATTTTCTTTGGACAGATTCTAATGGACTTATGTACTTTAAATGGTTAGTATTCCAAACACAACTGCAATACTCTAGTTTGCTACGAACTAGTGAAAAATAAACAGAGAAGATGGCTTCTAAAGATTTAAACTTTTTATAGTTTCTAATAACAAAACCCAAGATTTTTGTTGCCCTTTGTACAGTATTTTCAATGTGTTCCGAAAAAGTCAGTTTGCTGTCAAATAAGATACCTAAATATTTGTAATTGCGAAATGCTGTTATATGACACCGAGGAATATTTATTTAATTATTTTATAATGAACTCGAATGATTTTGAAATACTAGTAAATTTGGTAGTACCTAGCATAGCTAGGCAGTATCATACTACAGAACCAATTTCACCACATGAAAGGCTTGTTGTTCCTTTACGGTAATTTTGTGATTTTATTGTATTTTCAAAAACAATTAATTTTGTTGTTTAAGATATTTGGCTTCGGGTGACAGTATGGTTTTCTTGTCATTTGCATTTCGCATTGGAGTTAGCACAATTTCGAATATAATTTTTGAAACGTGTACTCCATTTGGGATGTTTTAAAAGATGATGTGTTACTAGTTCCATCAAAAAAGAAATGGCTGGTTATTGAAGCTAATTTTAGAAATCGATGGAATCTGCCGAACTGTGTTGGTGCTGTAGATGGAAAACACGTTAATATACAGGTACTTAAACCATCAAATTATACCAATGTATGTAGATAGATAATATCGTTATAATGTTTCAGGCACCTCCTAATAGTGGATCTGCTTATTATAATTACAAAGGTATCTTTGCTAATGGCAATGTGTGATTCAGATTATAAATTTACACTAATTGATATTGGAGCTACTGAGCGGCGGAGTGATAGAGGAATTTTTCGTCAAAGTGAATTTGGTCAACGGCTTTTAAATAATACACTTAATCTGCCAGCACCAGCAGCCGTTGATGATAATTTTGATGACTTTCCATATTATATAGTGGGGGATGAGGCCTTTCCTCTATGTACAAACATAATGCGACCCTACCCTGGTCATTTTTTATCATTAGAAAATCGAGTAATCAATTACAGGTAAACTACTATGTTACAGTGGAAATAATACATCAACTTTCATTTTTAGGCTTAGTAGAGCTAGAAGAACCATATAAAATGCATTTGGTATTTTAGCCTCAAAATGGCGTATTTTCCGGAAACCAATTATAGTCAAAATTTCAACAATAGAAAGTATAATTCAAGGTACTGTTTGTTTGCATAAATGGTTAAAGATTAAGGATAGTAATATTTCTGAAAGGAAATATTGTCATACTACGCTTGTAGACACAGAGGATGAAGATGGGAATACTGTAGAACGTGATTGAAGAAAACAGAAGACCCACCTAATAATTTATTAAGAATTAGACAGATTGGAGGTAATAACTACTCTAAAGATGCTGCTTCCATTAGGTCTTACTTACCGACTTATTTTATGTGTGAGGGGGCTATTGAAAATCAATGGAATAAATAAAGTTTGAAAAAAATGTTTTTATTTGATATATTTATATATCTATATTATATGTATCTAATAATTGGTAGACTTTCTGCAGCATCTCAATTTCAAAACTATGCCTTGCCTTTGCAGGAAGTTTATTATTTCCGCAACTCTTGCACAGGCTAAGTTTCCCTTATAAAGGTCAGTTTCCACTGTCACAGGTGGACGTTTAAGTGTATTTAAAATAGCTTCATTGATGGCAGAGTCAGCAGTTTCCTTTTCTAAAAAAAATGTATTATTGTATTGTTTGTACATGAAATTTGGAGAAAATTACCTTTTTTCGTTTCCTTAACTTTGTAAAAGATGGAGTCATATTCCCCTTAGAAATTGAACTGCCAGGTGTTTCAGACATATTTATTTCTACTTCTTCCTTTCTCAAGTTTGATTTGGTATTATAAAAATAATTTAATGAATTTCTTAAAAACTTTAAAATTTCATAATGTTTCCACGTTTTAATTTTCTTTTTTGTTCCGGATCCGCTGGGAATGTAACAATCCATCTCCGATTTTACTTTAATGAAAATATTCACGCATATTCTTCCACTTCTTCTGCATATCACTGATTGATGCAAAATGTCCTATTGAAAAAAAAACTATTAGCACATTTTTATGAATTTACTATAAACTAGTAAGTCACAGTAAATTATTACCTTCCATTTCTGTAAAAACTTGGAGCCATAACTTGTCTTTAATCGTTTTTCCTCTCTCTTCAATGGAAAGTCTATGATCCCATAGAGGTGGAGCCTTCTGCATCAAACTTGCTAATAATTCCTCTGTTGAAGTTTTTTCCTGTTGAGGTTCCACATACTTAAAGTGAGGACACAATTCTTCGTCAATCACTACCTCTTTGCAACAGTCATTGCAGTAAATCTGAAATATGTTTTTTGTTTAATTCAGAACATAATTAAAATGTAATCAACTACTAACAACGTCAGCGGGAATCGGATCCATAACGACTTTTTTATTACCGATTTAATAAACAACTTAACTTTAATCTAATAGACAACTTAACTTTAGTCGAATAAACACCTTACTTTAATCTTATAAACAACTTAACTTTAATCTAATAAACAATTTAACTTTAATTTTATAAACAATTTAACTTAATCTATAATAACAACTTAATAAATTATCTATAATAACGAGTATTTAATTATTAATTAGAATATAGACTATCAAATTTCTCTCAACAGTAAATAAACACGTTAAATTAAACGAATAACAAAAGAAATTAAACAGCATGTCAACTGTCCAACCCAACATAAAACACCAAAACTGTCAGATTTTTCAACGAATTCGCAAAAAATTTGGAAGTAATCTTACTTTCCCGCCCACCAAAATTTAAATAAAGCGAATTCGCAAAATTTTGATTTCAAACTACCTTGAACATATTTGAACCAATCAGGACACAGAACACAATTATTTTGCGAATTCGCTTTCGCTTTTCGCGCAGTGAGAAACCGTCTTAACAATCTACACATGCATTCGAGATTCGAATTCGGGCGGATTCGGAAATTAAAGCTTAAATTATGTTCAACCACTAGCAATGAACTTTTAAGATATGCGCTTACAACGTAAATAGTTTCTTGCTTACTAGACGATTGCAACACTTCCTGTTTTTGTTCATATTCTTTATAAACTTCCACAATCATATCATTTTCCATACTTGCGCTAGCAGTTCCCGGCATAATGGACGAAAAATGTTTTTTCAATATGCTAAATACAGAGACGAAGGAAACTATCAATAGGTATTACGATTTTGATACTTTAGTTATTTTTTTTTTATAGACATTGGATAAACATTTGGTTAAAATAAAGTAATTATTGACTTCAGACTTGTGATTCTTTAGATCAAAAAAAGTTTGACTAAATCCCTTGTTGACACCTTTGCCAAATTGACCTCTTAAGTCCTCTCATTTTGTCCTTAAATACCTAAATTTTAAAAAATTGTCTAATAACTGTGTAAAGTTTATGGCTCTGTATATTACTAACTTAATAAAGCAGGATTTGCTTTTGCCACTTAAAAGTGTCACCCACTAATTTTTAACAAATTAATAAGTTTTTGATGTTACTTTGTTTTCAAACCAAGTTTGCGCTGTTATATTTCCAATGACAATTTCTATTTAAACATTTTGACTCGATTAAATGTAACATACTGTAAAATAATAAATGCAAATGTTTTTTAGAACATTAAATATTTTTCGAATTATTGTAGTAGCTTTTTTGCTAGATAGTTGTATTTTATGTAAAAGGCCGCTTTTAATAGATGTGCCTTCACGTAAGAGGCCACTATTAACATATGCGTCTTTAGGCTAGAAGCCACTGGCAACAATTGTTCTTGAATGTAACATACCACGACATAAGGCGTTAAATTGAGGTTATATAATAAACGGGGCCGAGATCACGAGACTTGATATTAGATTGAAAGTCGCCATATTTGTTCGACAATCGAAAAGATACATTCATGAGACTCGTTTGATCGAAATTACTCGATAGTTTAAAAGGTATCGAATTAGGTTAGGTATTCAAAATCGTGTTTTCTTGTTTGCCGTTTGTCTGTGAAAGCTTTGAAAAATTACTGTTATTTATTGTATTTTTATTACTGTTGTATTGTTATCGATTTTTATATTACTGTTTTTTGTTATTAAAAATTTCAAGAATGTATCCTGTAGTGTGGAATATTCTTGAGAGAAATAAAACACACCTGGAAAATATAATCTTGCTAGGAGAAGACAAATGCTGACATACCAACAGGATGCTTTTTTACTTCCCAATGCTAGATTTATTAAATTGTTTCGACTCAGTAAACGTTTAGTTGCAGAATTAATAGAAATGGTGAGAACAAATCTGCCCAAAATAATGGTTAGGGCAGTTTCTGTAGAAAGCATGGTTTTGTGTACCTTAAGAATCTATGCTACTGGATCTTACCAAAGATGTCTTGAGGAAGAATATAATTTAGGTATGGTACAAAGTACAGTGCACAAATATGTACATATGGTCAGTGACATAATTAATGACCACATTGTTGGACAAAAAATTAAATTTTCTGTAACCGAAGCAGAAAGAGACAGCACCATAGGAGCAGTAGATGGAAGTCATATTGCCATATTAAAGCCAAGTGCTGATGAACATAACTATATTAATAGAAAAGGGTACCATTCTATAAATTGTCAGACAGTTGAAGATAAGAAATATTTTTGCTAATTTTGGAGATGCAACACATGATAGTTTCATTTGGAGAAGCTCTTCCATAGATGTTTATTCAAGAACCATTTATACCAATGAAAGAAGTTGGCTGATTGGGGACTCTTTAACTATATCTCATTACTCCATTTAGAAATCCAGCAAATCGAGCAGAAGAAAGGTTTAATGCAGCACGCACCTAGTATAGAAACTGTGTGGAAAGAACAATAGGTATATTAAAAACAAGATTTAGATGTTTGCTTCGTGAGCGAACAGCCAGATATGACCCATATTTTGTGTGTAAATTTATAAAGGTATGTGCTACCCTTCACAATATGTGCATAGAGGATAATTTGGAAATTTTATTCCAAGAGGTGTCTCAAGAGGACTTTGATGGTATTGATGTAGCCGATGTAAACAATGTGGCTGAATAACAAGCAGCAACAGAGTTTATTTTAGAAAATTATTTTAGATAGTGGAAAAAAAACTTGCATTTTTTTTTGTAACTTTAGTGAATTGATGGCAATGTTGTGATAAAACTGCTGTCAGATCCATCTATTGTGTCCCACTTATTTTAAATATCATTAGATTTTCTATGCAAAGAATGAAGCAAAATAGCATAAGTCGTTACTGTCAGATGTTTAACAGACTGTGGATTTATCTAATAGCAGTTGTGTATGTAATTGAAGGTTTCAGTTAGACGAGATAGTGCTCTGACCATCTCAAATTGGTATTACAATTCAATGTTAGAGGAAGTTTAAAAACTAGGTTCGCCAGTATTTAGTTAAAATTTACCTCTATAGTTTAACGAATGCTGACTATAAAGTCAACCATACATATATTTGGTAAACCCAACTATGTCAAATTGACAACTGAACAAGTTATAATAAAAAAATTTATAGCTTTAATCATTTTTGAATTTTTAACTTTACCACCCTGTATTTCGGAGTAACATTTTACCTAAGCATGTTTCGTTTAATTGTTATTTTTAATCAAAGAATCTTCAGTTGCTCTATGTCCCATTCTTAATGGAACAAAGAACATAATGTGAAAGTATGTGTTTTATTAAAAAAAAAATCAAGTTTTATATTGTGCCACCATGTATAATCAAAAGGAATCTTAAAATGCTAGTATAGTTAGTATACACTACAAATTTTGTTTAAAATATTTTTGATATTTTTAATAATTATTATTATTCTGCTCTGCCACACTCTATAGACCATATAGCAGGTACACAAAATATTTATGTTCGCTATTTATTTTTATTTTCAGCAAGTTTTTTTAGAGAACTTGATATTTCTCCTAAATTATTTGTTAGTGTGTCCTTAATTTCTTTTAAAACATCAATTGTATCACAATAAGCATCTTCCATAGCTAAATTCTTTTTAACGTTTTTTTTGTCGAGTATGAATGGTCCAAGTTTTGCATACTTTTCTTGAAGACTGCTGTTGAGGTTTGCTGTGATGTGGGACAATATGAGGATTTTTGAAAATCTTTAGATTTTTGCTGTAACTTCTTGACTACAGATTTTGGAGAAGAAATGATCCTATATGAAACAGAGTCACTACTAAAATCAGAAAAACTCTGAGTTTGTAAATACTGCGACTTTAATACATTAGCTGAGTTTATGGCATTCTCTAAATCATCAGGTGAAATGTGTGTAGTTTCATTAATAGTTGGAGGCATGAACTGATTATTTATTCGATCATTCTTTTGTAATGGTAAGAATTCATTTTCTTTGGAAAATGGCAACTAAAATTAGATTTTGTAAATAATTCGCTTACAAAAAAACTTAAACCACTGTTAACTTACACTAACTTCAGGCACATTAAGTCCTGTGAAGGTTGAACCTAACAGCTGCAAAGCCCTCATTTCAAATGGGATTAATATTTTTATACTTTCTAAGCCACCTCCAGTCTTAGATTGATCTTTTTTATATCCGAAGCTTCCTTTTTCAAGTTATACTTCATATCAGTCCATGTCTACAAAATGCATTTTTTTATTACAATAACTACTGCTTAGGATAAAAGAAAATAAGGATATTACAATAAAATATACTTTATGTATATTAATTTTGAAGAGTTTATATCTGTGTGCATAAAGGCTTAACTAGTAGCTGCAACTTACTAACTCGCTAATGTATGCTATATCTGATGTCTAGACGTCCGAGGTGACAGCGACAGCTTCAACTTGATTAAGAATATTTTTTAATTCTGTAATGAATGCAATATTTTGGTAAATTTTATTATTTTCTTGCAAATATTGCATTTTGCAATTTTGCTGTCACTTTGATTTTTTGTATTTTCGGTTTGACCGCTGTTTTGACATTGACAGTATTGACACATTTTTGTTCATTTCATTTTTATTTCTTTAGATCGTGGCGTGGCAATCGCAGTATTTATATATTTCACTGGATTTTTTTTTTAATATGGAACAAGATTTTGGCAGAAGCGGATGATGATAATATAAAGTTCATTATACTAAATAATATTTTGGGAAATGATAAAGAACAACATGGTTTAAATTTAATTTTTTTTTAGGAAATGGGGGATGAGGAAGGACGAAATTAGTTTCGTTTTGAGAGAAATTATATTGAATTATTAGTTCAAGTTCTTGGGATTTCTAACAAAAATATTACTTCCAGGTAATTAATTGCCTTAGTTACAAGTTATCTTGAACACATTTTTCAAATATTTTATGTCTGTACTAAATTAAATATATTGTTGTTTAAGGTATTATTGGAATGTGCCTTTTTTAGGGCGGCTAGCATATCCCAACCGATTAAGAGACCTAAAACATATATTTGGCATTATCTTCTTAAACTTTAAGTGAAGTAATAAATTACTTGACAAACTTCATAGGTTCACTTATAAAGTGTAACGAGAAAAATAAATAAATAAATGTGGAGGAAATAAAAAGAAAAAACTGTTACCTGATAGAAGAACACAAACACAAGTTTTTTTTTATTATCAAACGCAGTAAAGATCGGAAAATCCACAGCAATAGCAAATCAGAAGATTTCCCAGCTCCGGAAAGAAATTCCTGATTCCCATCACCAAGATAGGACGAAAATTCCAGGCCAACTAAATATATCGTGAGTGCGGTCAAAAACACTACGGACCCAGGTAGCTATAAACGTTTTATTATAAAAATACGATCGTATTTTCGCATAGATAGAGAAAGATCTTAAATAAATTATATAAATAAACGACAATTTGTGAAAATAATACTCAATTGTTGAGTACGGTGTGGCATTTAACGGATGCCTCACTGCTTGTCTTCTTTGAGACGGCGAGGCATCAATATGATGCCACAGTCAGAAAATTAGCAAGGACGGCGTGGTTTCGTAGTACGTCTCGATATAATGCTTGTTCTTAGCTGTCTATAGTAATAGAAAAGTTTAGCTGGCCTTCAAAATAAGAGACATATCCTGTGTCATAAAGGTTTATTTTATTTGTTTTAAAAAATATTATCAAAATGTAAAGCCAAACGACTTGTTACAAACGAAACATGCTATAAAAAACTAATCTAAATAAATGCGGTTAATTTAACGTAGAAAATAACTATGATATTATTATAATTTTTCTGTTCGATGTTCTGTAGAAGAAAAACAATGAATGCAGTAACTTTTTTGCATGAAATGCAGTGTCATTTTGTTCTAGGCGTTTTGTTCTGTGCTGCAACTCTCCTATATTGCTCTTTATTTTTAGTATAACTTACAACACGGATTTTTAGCATGTTCTTGTTTTTGTAGCAATTATCCCACAGTTTACCTAATCTCTTTTTTTCTTCTCAGAATCACCCATTATGTTTACGTTAGCTCAAATACAGGCAATTTTATTTGTTATTTTATCTGACAACTATAACAAAATTTTAACATCACTTTTCTCACAAAGTAGCATTTTGCCGACGGCTTGGAGTTAAGAAATGAACAGTTAGGTAATTCGTTATTTTGCCCACAAATTACATATTTCTTGCGAGTGTTGAATAAAAAGTTTAATTAAACATTTTACTCTGTTTCAGTTAGTACTACTTACCCAAAATAGCATCTGGCAACTCTTGTCTTAAGTCATTTTCAATTTAAAAGTTTTGGTTTCCATTAAGTCAGATGTTATCTCTCCTATATCTTTGACACATATTAAAGAGAAAACATACAACAGCTATGATTTTTTTGATTTCAATATAAATTTTAGAGGTAATGTTTTGTTCCGCTTTCTTTTCAAGCCAATAGTGGTGGTGGCATGGCCTTTAGGTCTACCAATTTTTTTAATTTTTGGTGTTAAAGTAATAGACTTGAGTACAGCCTCGAGCGGATTTGTTGACGTGCCGTCAGTTTTCAAAATAAAAAAGCGGAACGGCAGTGATGACGAGTGTTTATCCATTACGTCACTAGCGGGCCCGTAAAAAATAAATTACAGGCACTCTAACGTGCACGTAGTCACTTCGAATAAACTATACCTATCATTACACAGTACTTACGTGTACGTGCAATAATTATTTATCGATTTAACAAAACAGCTATAGCAAATTGACTGACTGGTAATTCAGTCACTGGTTACGCTTGTGGCTATAATTTATGTAAAATGTATTTTTCCTAAAACCTCATTTTTTATGAAGAGTTGACAACAGCACCAACTCACGAATAAGGGTTAGCTTGTATTGTTATGTGCATTCTACTTCAACGACTCGCTGCGAAAGGCAGTAAGCAGCAAATAAACCGAACTAATTAAAGGTGTGTTTTATTAAAACAATCAAAAAGTACAGTCCATTAAATTAACAATTATTATATTTAACTTCGTAAGAAGCACGTCCAGATCCATAGTTGGTCCTTCGAGCCGGATGTGAAACAATTTTATTGTTTAGTTGTACAAAAATCAAAAGTAAATATTGTCGAGGTCAACGACATTTTGTGGTAAAGTATAGAAGGCACATAACAAGCGAGAGTGAAAAGGACAGATTGAAGACAGCGTAGCAGGTGCATCGTAGCAAGCGGTGGGTGAGTTTTTTCCATTTTATCCTTCCTAGGTATATTGTATTGTTTAATATCGGCCTTTGATTTGAGAGAGGAAATATTTGAGAGTACTTTATCGGTATAAAATATGTGGATATTTTGAAACGTATTATTAATCAACAATTATTGTTTACCTATATAAATCACGAACGTAAATCAAATTTAAACCAAAAATGGATGAAGCGGCACAGTTATTAATTTTAAAGCAGAGGCGGGCTACGTTAAAAGGCCAGATCACACGTTTTAATTTTTTTTGAATGAATGAATGAATGAGGTTCAATTAAAAATTGAATTGCTGGAGCCAGGTGAATTGGCTCTAAATAGTCGGGATGATTTTGAAACATATTTATTTGAAAATATTGCAATTGCTAAAAGTAAATTAACTGATTTTGAATTAAGAAATGAAGCGCAGATTACTCAGCGAATGCAAAGAACACAGATACAGAACATTGATTTAGAATTAAAAAAGTTTAACCTACCGGTTTTTAGTGGCGAATATGATAAGTGGTATAAATTTAAAAACACGTTTCTCTCTTTAGGCTAATTGCACACACACCGATTTTGGACGGCCGATTTTATACCGGTCGTCCAAATTCCAATAGTGAACCACATGTGGTAACGGGACCTGGCACACACGCCGACCGCTGATCGGTACCGGTGAGCAGCCGTCCACTTCCACTGCATCGCCGGCAGTACCGGGAAGTAATGGCGTACGTGACTAAATACACCCTTGCACACGCACCGATTGTTTACCGTCATTCCAGTCGACTGCTCGGTGAAATTGTAGGTACTACGTTTTAAACTAGTTTTGGTAGTGCGTGCTACTTACGATTGCAATGGGTGATTTGATTGATGTCCTCATTACGTTAGTGGAGGCAAGACCTGTTTTGTGGGATAAAACTTTAGATTCATTTAAAGACAGGAATCTTACCAGGGATGCATGGAGAGAAGTTTGCTGCGCTCTGAAAAACGATTTTGAGGTGGTGGAGCATAAGGAAAAAAATGCATTTGGTAAGTAGTTTCCTTTATGTCATGTTTTATTCGTTCTAATCTCTTGTTTACAATACACGAATAGAATAGTATATAGAATATTAAACAGTTGGGCTATCAACAAATTTAAGGCATACAAATCCCCGGGGCCGGATGGAATATATCCAATTCTGCTCCAGAAGGGAAAAGATGTGTTAATGCCACATTTATGCAAAATCTTCAGAGCATGTATTGCCTGGAGATATATCCCAGCAATATGGCAAAAGGCGAAAGTAGTCTACCTTGCCAAAGTAGGTAGGGTCACAGACCAAACGCCAAAGTCATATCGCCCCATAAGCCTATCCTCCTTCCTACTTAAAACACTAGAAAGATTAATAGATAGGTATATCAGGGACGATATACTAAAAATAAATCCGCTCCATCCCAACCAATATGCATACCAGCCAGGAAAGTCAACTGACCTAGCGCTGCTTTCAAAGTCAATAGATGACAAAGAAATCGCAATAGCCACTTTCTTAGATATTGAAGGAGCTTTCAACAATGCCTCAACCAGGTCAATAACCAAGGCTCTAGAAGGGAGAAACGTCCCAGTAACAATATGCCAATGGATCACTGCCTGTCTAGAGAACAGGATTATTTTATCCACTCTAGGAAAGGCAACCATACAGGCAAAAGTTACACGGGGCTGCCCACAAGGAGGAATACTATCTCCAATGCTGTGGTCAGTTCTCGTGGACGACTTACTCAAAATATTATCCAAAGAAGGCTACCAGTGCCTAGGATACGCAGACGACCTAGCAATCATCGTCAGGGGGCGATTTGCAGGTACAGTTTCGGAGCGATCTCAAACAGCTCTAAACATAGTGCAAACAACTGGTGCAAAAAGGAACAATTGTCCATCAACGCACAAAAAACAACAGTTGTACCATTCACAAAAAAACGGGTACTCACAGGTCTAAGACCACTAGTACTAAACAGCACAGTTATCCCATTCGTCACAGAAGCCAAATACCTCGGAGTCATATTTGACCAAAGGCTGACATGGAATCAACATCTCAAAAAACTCACACATAAAGCTACAATAGCTCTCGTAAGCTGTAGAAGAATATGTGGGAAAAACTGGGGTCTAAACCCCAAAATGACCATATGGTTATACACAAGGGTAATAAGACCCATGATAACCTATGGCGCAGTGGCGTGGGTAACCAAAACTGCGCAGGCAAGTGCAATAGGCCAACTCACTAGCATTCAGCGGCTTGCCTGTCTAAGTGCTACTGGGGCCATGCGCACTACGCCGACCGCAGCAATGGAGGTATTACTAAATCTCACGCCATTGCACATCTTCATACAAGGAGAAACCAGGTCAGCTATTCACAGGCTAATGCAGGGACAAAACCCAATAAGCCAGCTACATAGCGCCGACCACACAAGGCTATATCAGCAAGTACAAAGGGATAATATTCTAGCTATGCCTACTGATATAGCCATAACCACATACAAATTTGAAAGAAATTTTCAAATTCAAATACCAGCCCGAGAATCCTGGAAACAGGGACCTCCCGTACAGGCTGAACTCGTCTGGTACACAGACGGTTCAAAAACCAAGGAAGGAGCCGGTGCTGGAATCTATGGACCTAAGTCGAAATCGACGATTTCACTAAGCTTAGGAAAATATGCAACAGTGTTCCAGGCTGAGCTAATAGCCATACAACACTGTGCAAGAGAAATATTAAATCAGCAAGTATCAGGCAAAACTATTGCCATATACTCTGATAGCCAAGCAGCTCTAAAGGCAATTCTCTCACCAGAAATCAAATCACGACTGGTGAAAGACTGTCTAGAAGACCTGACAGAGCTAAGTAGTCAAAATAAGGTGACCTTAGCCTGGGTTCCAGGCCATGAGGGATATCAGGGCAACGAAAAGGCCGACGAATTAGCCCGAGAAGGCTCAGATAAGGCCATGACAGGCCCTGAACCCTTTTGTGGAGTCGCTAAGGCATTGTGCAAGGCATCCATTAAACAATGGATGCAAAAAGAGTCTCAGGAATGGTGGAACAACTATCCAAGACTGAGACAGGCCAAACAGTTCATCAAGGAACCATCGGCCAAGTTTACGAAAGACTTACTGGATCAAAAACGTCAAATCGTTAGGATAACAGTAGGCCTTCTTACTGGACACTGTCGCCTCAAAAGGCACATGAGTGTCATAAATCCAGCAGAAGAAGCAACTTTGTGCAGGTTCTGTGAAGAAGAAGAGGAAACATCATTCCACGTCCTGTGCCAATGTGAAGGCTTGGCTGGAATGAGGTTTCTAACATTGGGCGAAGAAAAGCCAATTGCATGCAACTACATGCGGGAGCCACTGTCAAAGCTACTAAGTCTAATAAAAAAGACCAGGCTAGACGACATACTCTAAAACAAACGGAGTCCCACAATAGATCTGAAAAGGTCGCGGTGAACAAGGACAAATAACGTCCAACTCCTAATCTAATCTAATCTAATCTAATATTAAACAACAAGCTAAAAATGTACCAGGCGCAGACTACGGGGGGGCCGGGGGCCAGGGCAAGAAAATCATGAGAATTTAAAGAAAATCACGGGAATTTAAAGAAAATCAGGGTAATTTAAACAAAAACCGGGAAATATAAAGAAAATTAGGAGAATATAAAGAAAAATAGAGGATTAAAGAAAAGTAAGTAAGAGATATATTTTTTTGTTGCCCGAGTTATGGGTACGTAAAATTTTTTCTGCTCGGCCCCCTCTGATATGAACAAAAGTCGGCACCTATGAATGTACCCAACAATCTCAACAAATTGAAATTTATCACACCTTTTCATTACTCAGATCTTACTCATTTGCCAGGGAACTGCCCCGATATGCGATACAAAATATTTACTTAATATTGTTCGAACGTTGTTAGCTTGTAGACCACCCCGTACTGTTGGATCTCTTGGCAAATCTTCCAAACCACTTATGGTTGTTGTATCTTCTGGCAAATAACCGTCTCGGTCACGAACAAAATTGTGCAGAACAATGCACGCTTTTACAATGTCAACTGCAAAATCCGGTTCAACGTTTATAGGCCTGTGGAAGATGCGCCATTTGTTGCTCAATATCCCAAAAGCACACTCGACATAACGCCGAGCCCTACATAAACGATAGTTAAATAGTCTCTTTTCAAGCGTTAGATGTGTTCCACCGTAGGGCCTCATTAAATGTGTGTGAAGCCCAAATGCTTCATCTCCAACAAAATAGTAAGGAACTTTAGGAGATTCTGTCCCCGGCAGGCATTTTTCTTCAGGCAATTGTAATGACTTTGTCAGTATTGATTGCCAAAGAGTAGATTGTTTGAAAATGGAGGGATCACAATCTTTACCAAAGCTTCCAACATTAACATACACAAAACGATATTTTGAATCAGCTACTACAGAGTAATAGTCTTTGTAATTAAAAAACATGGAACCACTTCTTATCGGGCAATTTATACGAACGTGCTTGCCATCAACAGCACCTATGCAGTGTGGAAAATTGGCATTTTTTTCAAAATCAGAAGCAACGGTTTCAAGATAATCTTTAGAGAGTTCATGTATACACTCATTCTTTATAACTAACCAAATCGTTTGGCATACTTCCATTACTATTTTCGTTGCAGTAGAAATCCCAACTCTGAAGGAGTAATGTAGGTCGGTAAAGGTGCACCCACTAGCAAGATATCTGGAAATAAATTGGCTTAGTATCAGTATCATGCTTTATTAAGAGGTTTACAATTTAAAACACCAATTAGATATAATTGTTCCAGGAAAAGAAGTAACAAAGAGATGGGGCAATCTACGGGATGCGTTCTCAAAGTCGAGGAGGAAGCTAAAAGAGTGTAAGAAAAGCGGAGCTGGTGCCCGTAACATTAAGAAGTACGTCTACGCTGATCAAATGCAATTTTTAAATAAATTGTTCCAGACGAGGGAAGTTGCAGAAAGTTTAGAAGGTAGAACAGACAACGATGAAGTCGAAGATGTTGATAATACTTTACCCGAAGTCCCACTACCCCCCAAAGAGACTATCAGTGAGAACCCCAAACCGCGAGAATACAAAAGACGTCGCCAGCCTGATGATATTGAGCTTAAAATTATAAAAGCATTAGAAGAACCACCACT
Organism: Psylliodes chrysocephalus; assembly: GCA_927349885.1. Classification (NCBI taxonomy): domain Eukaryota; kingdom Metazoa; phylum Arthropoda; class Insecta; order Coleoptera; family Chrysomelidae; genus Psylliodes; species Psylliodes chrysocephalus. The sequence continues at coordinate 95,162,261 of OV651814.1, read as the reverse complement.
TAGTCCTCATATTTCTTTCTTTCAAGGGCTTATGCCACATTTGAACAAGTTAGACGACAGTGAAATTCTTGAATTCCAAATGGGTGTTTTGGAAGTAATTTCTAAAATAAAGAACAAACGGAAAAACACTGCTCAACCTCAACTCCTTCCACTGCAAATATCTTCCTACCATCCTAACAACTATCCCTTCCCGCAGCATCAATCATTTTCCACAACACAAATGCCCTATTTCAATCAATTCAGCGCAATTAACAGCTTCCAACCACAACAGGCCCAAACCTTCCAGTCCCCAAATCGCCAATCCCACCAATTGAAAAATTCACAGAATCACAATAACAACGATTCAAACCACCAGCAGGCATGCTCTTCGAAAGGACAGCCACTTGAACATCGACAAGAACAAACCACTGCACAATATTATTAAGATTTTCGCAGAACTTCATTATCTCCAGAGACCTTTCCATCGGCGAGCCCCTCCCCAGCTGGATCATTGTATTCAGATACCACCTATGACTTTTCTTAATTTCATTTCTTTGCACATTTTATGTATACATTTTTAAAGTAAAATATACAATACAATTAAATTAACTTTGAAAAAATAACTTGTGTGTTTATTTGACGCATTGAATTATTTTATATTGATTTACTACTTACCTCAATGTTAGAGCAAGCCTTTCTCGTGAAGGAATACAGTTTAGTATTCTGATGTTGGATTTCATTTTTCAACTTATCATGGAGTTCGTCAAAGGATGCAATAGACATTCTGAAGAAGTTGAAAAACTTACTACCATCACGCCTTAGTTCTTCAAAAAGTGTGTAGAATGTTCCACTGTGTTCTCTGCTTTGATTGATAGGATGAATCCAGAACTTGCGCTTAATCCTACGGCGCTTAATACGGCGATACAATAACCACATAGCAATAGCTCGTTTAGGATTCATTATTATTCAATAACCTCGTGTCAAGTGTCAACGACAACAGCAACTGATTGTTCGGCCGGTAAAATTTCGGTGAGTCTGCTAGCACCTGCTACCGATAAAATATCGACCGATTTTATACTGGCCGTCCAAAATCGGTGTGTGTGCAATTTAACTTAGTGGATAAAAATGCAAAATTTGATAAAGTTCAAAAGTTTTATCGCTTATTAGAATGTTTAAGAGGGGATGCGGAAAAGGTATTGGCGGAATTAGAAGTATCGGAACAAAATTATAGTGTCGCGTGGGATATGCTCGTCGAAAGATTCGAAGATAAACCGGGAATCATTGAAAAGCATTTAAAAGCGCTTATTGATTTACAAGTACTACAGGGGGAAACGGTAAGTGAAATTAGAGCATTCTTAGATGAATTTAATAGTCATTGGCGGGCTTTACAATCACTCGGCGAGCCAGTAGAGACGTGAGACAGAATGTTGATATTATTGATGTCTAGAAAATTACCAGGGCAAACAAAAGTGCTCTGGAATGATGCAAGGGTTGGGAAGTTTAAAGGTGAACCTACCATAGATAACTTCAAAACCTTTCTAACTAAAAGATGTAAAAGTATAGAAGCGTTAGGCGATAGGGAAAAACAAAAAAAAAAATAAAGCGGGAACCTCGACTGGCCATAATCCTATGTACGGTAAAAAAGAAATAAAATCAAATTCATATGTGGCTATTAATTTTGAAAATAAATGCAAATTATGCAATGGTCAACATGCAATTTATCATTGTGAAATATTCAAAAATTTACCAATTGATAGACGTTGGCACGAAATCAAAACGAAAAAATTATGTTCAAATTGTCTAAGGTCCAATCATTTCGTGAGAGAGTGCAGGTCTGATGGATGCAAAAAATGTCAGAGAAAACATAACACAATGTTGCATAACGACGAACGTTCAAATTTTCCGAACAATAATACAAGTGTAAATATTAACCTAGGTCAAGAGTCGACTAGCGCAGACCGGTCGCATATTTGCTGCTAACACGTCTTCTACATACGCGTGATTGATTATTATAGCGCAAAACAAAGCACTGCTATATTTGTCAATTCGTATTTTGTGGTCGTTCGTGCCAATTTAACCAAACACGTTTTTATTTATATCTGTCTAAAGAAAATAATATGAATGAAATAAGTGAGATTTGGTTTCCGAAGCTGTATGATTGGAAGGTACTTAATAAATCCACCTACAAATTAAGAATTAAAACAAAAGAAGATGTAGAGGTATGTAAACAAAATTTCTAGGTTATGTTTTTGGGCGCTTAACGCTCTGATATGTATTAAAGCCAAAAGCCTGCCGAGGACTCTTTTTGGTAATGTTTTTTTGAGGAGCATGGAGATTATTTTATATTTTTTCGTGTATTAAAGGTGCGTTCCTTGGGTTTTAAACTGTTATTTATATTATTTTTTCGGTTGATAAGTATATTTATATCTAAAAGCGTATAGTGAAAGGTTTAGCCATAAGGGCAGCGATGATTTAAAAATTCATCAGACTCGTACAAAGTAATAATTATTGATAGACACATCATTAATTAAACTGAGAACAGAAATTGATTTATCACAAAAAATGCGATGTTGCCATGTAAAATATGCAGGGTTATCGTTCTAAAACCTGAGATTGGCTACTGCATTACTGCATTCAAATATAAAGGCATTTCTTCAAAAAATATGACTTCTGCCATAGCAACTCGCCGCAAAGGAAATAAAATTCCTATTCAACCAACGTCAGTAGCAAGAAGCAAAATGGAAGGAAAAAATATATTTTCTTTCGTTAAAAATTTGTGTAGAAAAAACGTAGGGCTTGGTGATAATAAATTCCGAAAATAAGGTTTTTCTGTTTTTTTTTTTAATTTGTTGTTAGTAGTAATATTAATAAATTAGCCATTAAGTTTTTTAAGATCTCACTACCATCATAAATAATTTACTAAGAGATGTAAATAAATTAGTAAATTTTACTAAGCATCCTTGTATCTTTCTTAATCTTTTTAATCGGTTAGGTATCTAAAGGCATGATTTTTGATTTAATCGTTGTGTATGTAACAGACGCGTTACTAGTTTTAGTTGGAATACGTCTGCTACATACGAATTACTCTTCGGCAATTTCCGAATGTTAATAGATTGTATTCTGCGTCCGTTACATACAAATATGCAGACCGGTCAGGTGAGGTTGCAGCGTTTAACAAATTCGCAAATCACGGCACATTGTAACACTAAAATATCGCAACTTTTATTGCCCACTGCTATTGTCTATGTAAGGGATAATAAGGGAAACTATAACGAAACGCGATGTCTGCTGGATAGCGGATCCCAATCATGTTTTATGACGAAGCGGCTACTTAAGGTATTGCAACTGCCAGTTTCAAATTTAAATTTAAATATTGTTGGGGTTAGTCAAATACGCAACCCGGTAAAAATGCGAACCGAAACGAAAATACGATCAATGTTTAGCGATTACGAAACATGCGAACAATTTTTAATTTTAGAAAAAATACAGCTAATTTACCAAATTACTCTTTTGACATGTCACGTCTAAAGATACCTCATAATATTAAATTGGCGTACGAAAGTTTTAATAGTGCAAATGAGGTAGATATGTTGTTAAATGCTAGAATATTTTTTGAAACAATAATACCGGGTCGGACAAACCTTGGGGTAGGTTTACCAGTCCTTCAGAAAACATTATTCAGCTGAGTGGTTGCGGGCCATTAACGGTCGCGCGCGATGTTAAACAATGCGAAACTACGTGCAATTTATCATTATTTCGTGAATTGGATGATATTGAAAAATTTTGGAAAATTGAGGAATGCGAAGAAAAAAAACTATTGTCAAAAGAAGAACGGGAATGCGAAGAACATTTTATCGAAACCATTACGCGTGATGGCAAGGGTAAGTTTGTAGTGACCTTGCCTACTCGGGAGAATGTACAAGATTTGGGTAATTCATTGAAAAGCGCCGAAAAACGGATCATTTCTATTGAGCGAAAATTCGAAAAAAATCCCAATTTTAAAGTTAGTATTCAACATTTATGCGCGAATATTTAGAAATAAGGCACATGACCAAAATCTCTGCTAATAAATTAAATTTGCAAAACAATGATATTAAACAAATATATTATTTACCACATCACGGCGTGTTAAACGAATCCAATATTACCAGGGCCGAGCCAAGCTATTCGGCCGCCCGTGTGCAAACCATAATTTGCCGCCCCTTTTAAAATTTAACGTTCAAAAATCATCACTTGTTACCCTTTATAACTAAAAATGGATACATAGGTAATAAATAAAATTGAAATTAAGTAAATGCTAATAATTATATTTAATTTTGATATAAGACTTGTATATATGACAATTTAAAACGTGTCTAATATGTAACTCAGAAATCTATTATCAAAGCAGAAATAGAAAAAATTAAAAAAAAAATAAAAATCCCAGAAAGTACCAAAACAAATAAAAAATTTCTATAATAATTCTGTTAACAAGGAAAACATAATAAAATAAATTATTGAAAACATTCTTTTCTTGCCTTTTTTTCGGCGAAATCTTTAATTAACTCGTCGAGGGAAATAGAATCCATAATTTCACTTTCTATGGACATAATTGCTAAATAGCTAAGTCTTTCTTGTGCCATACTGGACCTTAAATATGTTTTTATTAATTTAAGTTTTGAAAAAGACCTTTCCCCTGATGCTACGGATACTGGTAGCGTTAAAAAAATTCGAATAGTCACTGCAATATTTGGAAAAGTCGAAATTAACTGATTTTCTAAAATATATTGAAGAATTACTTGGGGGTCTAAATCGTTTTCCCCTGTGGACTCTGGCATGTGACATTTTAAACAATTAATTTCATCAAATAAGTCATTTGCGTCAATATCTGATTCTTTACGTGATTCGTCTTTCAAATGAAACGATAAATTTTCACAAGATATCCTTAATTCTTCTTGAGTCAAGCGGAACATTTTATAAATAAACCCAAAAATATTATTGAATCGCTTCAATTCCTTAAACCTTTCATCAAGAGATGATAAGGTTGTATATAGTATAGAAAAAAATACGTTCACTTTGTAATTAATTTTAGGGTCGATTATTGGTTCGTCGTTACTTTCATAATCATACTGTTTTTTCTTAGCCGAACAGTTTGTATCGACGCAAAATTAGGCTCGATTTCTAATTCTTCGGCCAGTTCTCTGGCGTCGACAAGAATTTCATTAAATCCTTTATCGCTTCTTAAGTCTGTTAAATATGTTTTAATTTTGTTTAGGCAGTCTAAACAAACTTTAAGATTTATACTTTTATTCTGCATTAATTTACTAAGAGAATTAATTTTAAATAATGTATTATACCAAATTATAACAGAGCATAAAAAATTGTAATTCTGAATTTTTTTTGCCAACGATCGAGCTAGGTGCGATGCGCTAAAATCTTTTGAAGACGCGGACGCTTCCATTACTTTTAAAAGAGCAACATAAACTTGCCCAATCTGATATCTCAAAGGTTTGATAGCGTCTATTCTACTGTACCAGCGTGTATCAGATAGAGGTTTTAACGTTAAATCTGAAATGCACGTTTTTAAAACTGACCATCTTTTTGTCGACGCAGAAAAAAATACATAAATTTCTTGAACAATATCAAAGAAACCCGATACTTCAAAAGAAATTTTAGCAGCATCATTAACAACTAAATTTAATGAGTGCGCTGAACAAGGAACAAAATATGCTCGGGGGTTTATATTTAAGATTCGAGTTTGTAAGCCACTATGTATTCCGCGCATATTTGCGCCATTGTCGTATCCTTGACCGCGCAAATCGTGTATACTTAAATTCAATTTTAGTAACAAATCTGTAACATAGTTACATAAACCGGCACCAGTAGAATCAGAAATAGGACAAAACTCAATGAAATGTTCACGTATTTCGATTTTTTTCGTTAACTCATTTAATAAAACAAACCTCAAAATGACACTTAATTGTTCCGTATGACTCACATCTGGTGTACAGTCTAAAATAGTATTTTTAACTTTTAAACCGATTAAATCGATCAATTCATTTTGAATTTTATCACCTAAATAATTTCTCGATATGATATCACTGCTTTGATTTTTATGTGTGCGACGAACATGCTCCTCCATTACAGAATCAAATTTTGAAAACGTTTCTATTAATTTTAAGAAATTTCCATTATTATTTTCATACAATTTGCTAGATGAACCACGTAAAGCTAGACATTGACGACATAAAAACTGTATTGCTGAAATTATTCTTTCAATGATACGATACCAGTATTTTTTTTCTACATCCAATAAACGTAATTGACTCTGATTAATAGCAACTCCCTTAGATAGTATAGTTGACAAATTTGACCAAGTTCCGATATTGCTTTTAGGGTTACTTTAAGGTTACTCTTTTCATGTCTGCTTAGTACTATTGACAAATGTTTCCAATCAGAACATCCTTCCCTATCCGACAAGTTAGTTAAAGACTTACCAAAAAGTTTACAGCAGAAACAGTAAACCGCATCTTTTGATGTAGAGTACATAAGCCACTCTCTTTTAACTTTCTCTCCATTGGCGAGGTTCCGATAAAAATTGCTAGGAGTAAATTTTCGGCCGTGTGAATCTACCGGATAAATCCAGTCCGTTACTTGACGGGGTCCTTTTTCGGTTAAAAATCTTGCATCTGCGGATGTAATTATTTCAGGCCATTCTCCAGGATCATCAGATATTACGATGTAATTGGAATTTGGTACATCTACATCTGATGCGGTCGATGCGGAGGCAACATCAACATCTTCAATATTATGTTCCTGGGTAACATTTCTATCAGTATCAGGAACAAATAAGGTATTTGAGGAACAACTAGGGCGAGCATCATTGCCGGTATTCTCAACCTCAGAAAAAACACTTGTTACTTGTGTTTCTGATGGCTTCAAATATTTTTTTAAAGAATCAGTTAATTTTTCCTTCGCTTCCATTTGCTTCTTTCTTTGTTGGCGATAGTGGTGACCTGATAGTCGTTTTCTTTTTGTCCTTAAATAAAAAATTTCATATTCAAATCAAATTCAATTTAGTGTTGTCACAGTTGTTGTAGTATAAATAGTTTGATAGTTACTTACCATTTTGACAATTAAAAAATTAAATCACAATTATTAACCTTTATACACACACTAACTAAATGGAAAATTGAAATGACCCTTTCTACAAACTCTACACAAATTTATACTCATTTTCGTTTTTGAGCGGTTTCCGACAAATGATTTTTTTATCCTTTATAGAGCGAAAAAATTAAAAATAAATAAGTCTCCCTACTTATTCTCTTAGTCCGTTTGTTTTTGATCACTCAAACTCTTTTATCTAGCCGCTGCAACTAAATAGCATCAAGTACCGACAAAGCATCAAGTACCGACAAAGAAAAACGTCGGTGTCGTAAATCAATTATCATTTTGAGCGGTGGCTTTGCGGCGTAACGCTCGTTACACATTGGGCGCTTATTTCGCGTCGGCGAAACTGCCGTCGCCGTCGTTTTAGCAGTAGTCTATAGATTCAAATGGAAGTTTTCACACATGGTGGCAGGAATGCCGCGCCGCCCTGTGTGTAAGCTTTCATTTCAATCTATAGCTATAGACTTCTGCGCCTCATGTGTAACGAGCGTTAGAGAGACGATCTGCCTAGGTGTTTTGCCGCCCTTTGACTTGGCCGCCTGTGGCTTTTGCCCACACTCGCCACATAGTCGGCGCGGCCCTGAATATTACGACCAAACTAAGGGTGGTATTTGACGGTTCGGTCAAGCCTTCCTCAGGTCTGGCACTCAATGATGTTCTAAAAGTAGGGCCGTGCATACAGGATGACCTATTCTCCATATTGTGTAGATTTAGATGGCATAATGTTGTAATTACCTCGGATATAGCAAAGATGTATCGAATGATAAACGTTAATAAAAATCAACAAAACTCATAGCGCATTTTGTGGCGCGAAAATGCACAGGATGCGCAACATTTTAAATTAACTACCATTACTTACGGAACGGGTCCGGCCTCATTTCTAGCCACTCGTTGTCTGAAACAGATTTCACATGATATGGAGGGTGAGTCTCCGTATTAAAGTGAAATCATAGCTCGTGATTTTTACGTCGATGATCTGATCACGGGAGGTAAAACGGAAACTGAGGCGATTTTTATAGCCCATGAAATTTCCAGAATTTTATCAGATAACGGGTTTAACTTAAGAAAATGGAACTCAAACAAATTATCAGTTTTAGAAACGTTAGCAGGTTCGGATCGCGATAATTTAGGTCATTTTTTAAGCGAAAATTATAGTTCAAAAACATTAGGAATATTTTGGAATGCGATATCAGATGAACTTGAATATGTAGTGGATTATAAATCTCGAAATTATAGTCAGGTTACTAAGCGTGTAATTTTAGCGTCTATTGCTCAAATTTTTGACTCAATGGGTTTAATCGGTCCAGTTATAACCAAAGCTAAAATTCTCATGCAACGGTTATGGCAACTAAAAATAAGCTGGGATGAGGTTGTACCCAGTGAAATTGAGTGCGTTTGGCGGGAATTTAAAACACAAATACAGATATTACATACTATTAAAATACCTAGACACGTGTCTACAAGTGGGGTTAAGCATTTTGAATTGCACGGATTCAGTGATGCATCGGAAAGGGCGAGTGGGACATGTATTTTTGTTAGAGCGATATCGGGAGATGGGGTGGTTTCAGTTAAGTTATTATGCGCCAATTCACGAGTAGCCCCACTAAAAACAATCTCTTTACCGCGATTAGAGTTAATGGGGGCGGTTTTGTTAGCACGGTTAATGAAAAAGGTTCTAGAAGCATTGAATCACAACGTGCAAACATTTTGTTGGTGTGATTCTAAAATAGTTTTATGCTGGTTGGCGGAGGAACCTCACATTTGGAAAACTTTTATTGCTAATCGCGTAAGTGAAATTCAGAGTTTGAGCGACATTGGAAATTGGCATCACGTGGAATCTAAACAAAACCCTGCGGATATTATATCCCGGGGAGCGAATCCAAAGGAATTAAGTAAATTAGATTTATGGTGGAACGGACCACAATTTTTGTATGAAAATCCTATTACAAGGTTAGTGGGACAAGATAACCAAGTAGATGAGATTCCCGAAAGAAAGAGGGTTAAGCCTATTACTCTAGTAAGTCAGATGGAAAATTTTAACATTTTTGATAGATATTCTACTTTATCTAAATTACAACGAGTTACGGCATGGTGTATGCGATTTATAAAAAATTGTAGATTGAAAGGGAAATTTAGACTAAGTGGAAAACTTTCTTGTATAGAATTAAAGGAATCTTTAACCATTCTAATAAAGCTTGGTCAAGATCAAAATTTTGTAGAAGAAAGGGTTTGTTTAACAAAAAATAAAAAGGTTTTTCAAAAAAGTATGATTAAATCATTAGACCCAATCCTTGATGAGGACAAGTTATTAAGGGTTGGTGGTAGATTACAAAAAGCTAGAATTGAATATGATCGTAAATTTCAGATAATTTTGCCATACAAGCATAATCTCACAAAGTTAGTTATTCAATACGAACATTGCAGGCAATTGCATTCGGGACAGCAAGCAACCTTAAATGCGGTCAGGAAACGGTTTTGGCCCATTAATGGGCGTCGAGCAGTTAGAAGTGTTCTAAGTAAATGCGTTCTTTGCTTTAAGGTGAAACCCATTGCGTGCACATAAAAAATGGGTAATCTGCCCTTTGATCGGGTTTATTAGTCTAGACCGTTTTATGTAAGCGGGACGGATTTAGCAGGTCCTTTTTTTATAAGGGATGGTAAACTTAGAAATCGAGCCTTAATAAAGGCCTATATGTGCGTGTTTGTTTGTTTCGCCACCAAGGCTGTACATATAGAGTTGGTGAGCGATTTATCTGCAAAATCTTTCTTAAACACATTCAAACGATTTATTTCGCGGCGCGGCCTATGCAAACGAATTTATTCCGATAACGGGTCCAATTACATAGGCTCCAGCAATCAAATCAAGGATGTGCAAGAATTTATGTCAAATCTTCCACTCAGTAGTCGGATTTCAAAGGTTTGCACTAATAATAATATTGATTGGGTATTCATACCAGCCAAATCCCCTCATCAAGGTGGCATTTGGGAAAGTGCAATAAAGTCGGCAAAATTTCATTCTCAGCAAATCGTGGGGAAAATCATTTGACGTTTGAAGAGCTCTCAACTGTCTTTTCTCACATTGAGGCGGTATTAAACTCTCGGCCTTTAACCAAAATGTCACACGATCCCGCTGACCTCACTCCTTTAACCCCAGGCCATTTCCTAATTGGTTCCCCTCTCACCGCTCTGCCTGAAGTAGACGTTCAGGAAGTAACCGAAAATCGGCTCTCGAGATATCAATTGCTCCAAAAAAATAAATCAACATTTTTGGTCCCGTTGGTCGCACGAGTACCTCTGTTCCCTTCAAAGAAGAAACAAGTGGCTATCGTCTTCCAACAATGTCCTCATCGGCAGCTTGGTCCTGTTAAAGGAGGACAACCTGGCTCCACTTAACAAGAAGTTAGGGCGCATAGTTCAGACTCATCCTGGTACAGATGGCGCTGTGCGAGTAGTGAGTGTAAAAACGTCAAGTGTTGTAAAGCGTTCCGTTCAAAAGGTGTGTGTGTGTGTATTGCCAATTAGTGACAATTTGGACTAATTTATTTTTTATTTTTATTATTGTTCTGTTTGAATACATTTTGATTTTGTTATTGTTCTCAAGCTTTAGTTATGCGTAACCTTTTTGTTTACTACGTTTGTTTGTTGAAAGCCAAGTCTTCCAAGGCTGGCGGCTATGGTTACGCTTGTGGCTATAATTTATGTAAAATGTATTTTTCCTAAAACCCCATTTTTTTATGAAGAGTTGACAACAGCGCCAACTCACGAATAAGGGTTAGCTTGTATTGTTATGTGCATTCTACTTCAACGACTCGCTGCGAAAGGCAGTAAGTAGCAAATAAACCGAACTAATTAAAGTTGTGTTTTATTAAAACAATCAAAAAGTACAGTCCATTAAATTAACAATTATATTTAACTTCGTAAGAAGCACGTCCAGATCCAGTCACATGATGCTATAAAGGCAGCAAATTTAAGTTGATTAATCTTATTAATTTTATTTTATGCTCCTCAATTCATATGTAAGGAAACAAACTTATTGTGTTTTATTTGAGTTTCTTTTATGTCTGTTTGATTTTCTGGTATTATTTGATCCATCAATTACAAGGGTAAATAAAAGTAGTAAGTAGAACGAAGGTACTTTTTTTATTATTGACCCTACCCTGAGGAAGAGAACAGCTCTCCAAATATAACGACGACTAGAAATTGAACAACTCATACGTACAGTGGTCAGGTTGGAAACTCAAGGGGATCATTTCTTATTATTTCAAACAAATTCTTATAAAATTAAATTTTAGTAACAATAAATTAAATTCACCGGCGTACAACGACAACACAAAATTTAATAAAATTTTAAAAAATTTATTTTTTATTAACATATTTCCAAACAAATTTAATTGGTTATCAATCAATTTCAAATACTGACTTTTTTCAGTTATATTTAGTTGAAGTTCACTAATTTTCTGTGCATGCCTTTTTTTTTTCATTTCCATTTCTACTTTTCTTTCGAAAATTTCGTTTCCAACTTTTTTCTCCTCGATTTTTAATTTTCTTGCTGCCAACTCATTTTTTTTATTACGAATCTACGTTCTTTAAACTCTAATTCCTTTTTTTATATTTATTTAAGTATTTTGCTTATTTGTCAAAAACTCTAGGGCGCCGTCTCAAAGCGATGACCGCGACCTTTTTTTCTTGGTGCTAAAATATTAAAAACAGTTTTATACAAGATAACACAAAGTCGAATATGTACCACCATTATTTTCAAAAATTATAAACATCCAACAACTTTTTTTCTTAAGGATAAAAATCTATTGTAATTTTCACAAAAAATACAACACATATCTACAATACATTAAATAAAAATTCAGAGTTAATTCCCTATATGTATGTCATTTGGACACACCAGCATGCGGTTTTTATAAAAATACGAATTTTATTTAAATTACAATATGTTTTAACAATATCAAAAATTGTGAAGAAGTCGATTAGAATTGAAAACTACGGTCAGATGAAAAAAAATTATACTTTTTGCAAAAAAAAACAATAATTCAAAAGTTTCCCATATAGTGCTAACTTAAGTAGACACACTGTATATTTACCACTTCAGTTTTATTTTTAAAATATTTTTATATTAATGATATTAATATTTCTATTACTTCAAAGCTCCAAGAATTTAAAGAATTTAACAGATGCAGAATTTGAAGTTTGTGTATATTTGATGTATTTTACAGTTTTAATAAATAAATAAAAATATAAATACACATTTTTAATGGTTTTACACCATTTTAAACCTTAGAAGTACAAAGATGTTCTCGTGAGTACTTACGTAAAAGAAAGTTGACATGCCTACTTAAGGGTTAACAGAAATTGTAACAATTTAATGTTTTAGTGCCATAACTTTGAACTTTTCTCTAAATCTTTTCGAAATAAAATTTATTAATAACTCTAAAATACTGAATACTCCTGATTTTTCTTTCTGTGGATTGCAAGATGGAGGTTTTCCACTGATTCTGCAAAGTGTACTAAAATTAAATGAAGTAAAGTCAAACAATATCATTTACCGTTCTGGAATTATATGCCCATAGAGTCTGAACTACACGTGGCAATTTTTCAGAGCAAAATTGGTTATAGAAGTCAGAACGCTTGGCACTAGTGTGGAAAAATACACCCAAATTTTTAATTGACCCAAAAATGTGTTTATTTTCCACGATTCTCTCACAGGACTTTGACAAAACTAAATTCAAAATATGAGCGTTGCACCATACGTATATCGCGTCAGGACAAATTTTCCGCACTTTTTGCTGAACTCCATTTTTACTAGATGATAAAACAGCGGCTCCATCGTAGGTCTGAGCTACCAATTTGTCAGTACATTTAAAGTCATTTAAAATATCCGTAATTATTTTGGTTAGCGCTTTTGCAGTTCGATACGGACTTACATCGATAAAGCCCATAAACCGATCAACTACCTCATTTGATTCTGTAAAATACCTAAAAACCACACATAGTTGTTCTTTGCCGCTTATATCAAGTGTCTCATCAATTATAATAGCCAAGTCTGTTTGGTGCAAGTTATATGAACTCTAAATGCAAGCTTGCATGCCGGTCTTCGACCTGCTGCGTCAGCGCAAGCTATGTTATAAATATATGTTGAATTTCAAAAATTGTCATTCCTTATTTTTTATCAAAGTAAAACGTTTGTATAGTAAAATGAAATTTTTTTAAAAAGTTATTTTTCATTCTTTAAATTTATCTTGCAACTCATGTCGCATTTTTTCCTTAAGTACAAAGGCTATTGCAGATATTAAATAATTTTGTATTCGGTTTGAAAATCCGGAAAAAACATTTCTCTTTTCATTTTCGTTGGATGCGTGTAAATGATCTTCGAGAATTCCACCATAATTAGCTAGGAGCTGCATGCATTCTATAAAGTTGCCCCTGTTGGACGACTCAGTGTTTTCTGTGTGTCCGCGGAATGGCAGTTCCTGCTTTCCCAAAAAACAAGTTATATCAATAAATCTTCGCATTAGATTACGATTTCTATCGACTCTAGAATTATGCCGCTCTATTTCCTCTCTAAACTGACGAGAGGCTCATTTCTGTCCTATTTTGTCCAAAGTTACATAAAGAAAGGGCAGATTTTAAATAATTCTCAGACTGATCATGTTTTTTGCAGCATTTGTCAAATTATTCAGGTCTGCGTAACCGGCATTAGTCCACACATTCTTTTCTTTCGAAAATAATAGACATGCCCAACAAAACAACTTGTTAATATGTTTGCAACTTGCAAACCAATTAAAATTTTCATAAAACTTATCGCTAAAATACCGATTACAGTTTTTCTTTTGTTGTACAATTTTAAGTGAAGGGGAGGCCGCCCCGCCGCAATAATGGCATGTTTGTTTTCAAACGTTCTGGACCCATATTCTGTAACTCAAGCGAGAGCTCGTGCACGAGTTCTCTCTCACAATTTAGCGTTACTGCGCATGCCACTCTCCTAAGAATTATAAAATCCGTATTCTCTAAGGCAGGAGAGTGCTCACATACTCCTGTGCGAGTACTCTACTGGATAAAAGCAGGAGAGTATAAGAATCGACTTGCGCACAATGTCTTTAGTCACAGAATAAAGATAAATGAAGGCCAAAATAACAGCCAATAAAATGTTTGTGCTGTAACCTCAAAAATCAAAGATTAATCAACGTGTTTTACAGGTTGTTGGATTGCTGTTAAGTCAAAGAGTAAACGGGTTTAATTTTAATTCAACAAGTGGTTTAGTTCACAGTACAGATTTAGTTTTTATTTGTTGTTTGTTTTTAGAGTAGAGTTAATACTTTAGTTTTTATAGTTTTTAAAGTTATTAGTTATTTAAAATGGATGATGAAGATTTTCTGATGCAAATGTTAATAGACAATGTTCAAGATGCGGAAGAACAGGCTGCAGAGGACATACCTCGATTATATTTCGAGCGTCAAGACCCTTTCTTGGTTTTGTCAGACCGTAATTTTATTAAACATTTTCGTCTTAATAAAGAAACTGTTACAGCTCTTTTGGATGAGCTAACGTCACTTTTGCAAGCTCCCCAAAGAACATCTGGTCTAAGCTGTAAAACAAAGGTAAAAACATAAATTTTACTGCATCTTATCATGTTTTTAGATAAGTAAGCAAAAAATTTAGGTACCTACCTACCGAATAACAGTGAGTTAGGTGTTTATAGATCTGTACATTATATGCTTCCAAGTGACAAGAAAAAATTATTTTCAGTTGTTGGTGACTATTATTTTTTGACCAAGGCAGCTATCAAGCTATGACAGGTTCAAATTTTTTTGCGGAATGAGCCAAAGCAGCGTTAGTAAGTGCATTGAAGAGGTCACCAATGCTTTGAATATGCCTGAAATCTTGAGTAGATGGATCCGTTTTCCAGGAAATATGGAAGAGCTAACGCAGCGCAGAGCAAGGTCAAAACAAATGGAACTTGTGATGATTTTAAAAAGTTTTCACTTAAATTGCCTTTTTTAGTTTTTTTAATTCTACTGGCATTCCTGGGGAATTGGGATCATTGATTGCACCCATGTAGCAATTGTGCCACCACTTGAAGATGAACATATATGTTAATAGGAAGGGCTACCATTCCTTAAATGTACAACTGGTAAACTATTCTACATTTTCGCTTCTTTTTTTTTAATGCTATTATTTCAGGTATGTGACGAACACTTGCAAATTATGAATGTGAATGCCAATTTTCCAGGCAGTACACATGATGCTTTTATTTGGGGGCAATCAAATATATCAAATGTTCTCGAAAGGGTGTATCGTCGAGAACCCCAAAACAACTTTTTTTTGCTGGCTGATTCAGGTAAAGAAACCTAATTAACAAATAATCTTGGTCATGATCTTTACTATTATTTCTTACAGGCTATCCTCTGCTGCCTTGGTTGCTGACACCTTTAAGAGATCCTGCTCGAGGTGCAGAGGAGCAATTTAATAATGATTTTATGACCGTGAGGAGCACTGTTGAAAGATGTAATGGTGTGTTGAAAAACAGGTTTCGATGTCTTCTAAAACATAGGGTTCTACACTACCAACCGATAAAAGCTGCCAAAATTACTATAGGGTGTTGTGTGCTACACAATATTTGCCCACAAAACAGAATTCCAGAGCCAGACAGTTAAGGCAATTAATAATTGGAAGACATTACAATTAAAATAATTTAAAAACTAGTGGTGTGTTAGCAGTAGTATTAATTTAGATGTATTGTTTTTTATTATTTTTTTATTTTAAATTTAAGAAAATATCCTCTTTAACGTATGCTAATGAGTTTTACAGGAGAAAGTTACTTATTCTAATAAGTATTGATATATTATGCAAAATATGTTATAAATGTGTTTATTAATTTTTAGATTTGATACTACTTAAAATTCTTTTTAACTACACCATATTATTTTTATAAAAACAAATTTAAAAAAATATGTAAATAGTAAATATTTTACCTAGTTATGTATATTTTAGACCCTTTTGTTGAGGCCTTTCAAAAAATTTAGCTAAGAAAACTGCAAAATTAGCAGAGGACTGCACACAAGTAACTGTGCAACCAAAAATAATTGAAATCTTACATAAATAAAGTTTAAAAACTAATATTTATGATTTTTACCACCCAATAACCTATATAATTAGATAAATGAAACTAAGTGTTCGATGGAAAACAATAATATCTAAATATATATATTGTAATTTCTAATGATTTGTACACAAAGCCATGGCAGAATCCTTAGGTCAAAATATCACAATTGGCCAAATATTACCTTAGTAAAATGTTTATAATTTACAATATGCAGGGTGATAAAAGCTAAAATGATTTATTAATTAATTTCAATACCGGGTTCACCAGCCATAAATGTCATCTTTGTTACCTGATCATCCTATATATCGTTAATTATCAACATTTTGGTAAGATCACATTTAGCCCATTGTCATATATTGTACATATCATTATAAATCACCCTTTAAAAAATCTCAAAAAGGGCTAACAACATAAAATATTAATAAAAAAAATGAACACAAAATTCTTATAAAAAAAAAATCTCACAAAAAAGGTTATCAAAATAGTAACAGAAAAATGACTATTACAATCTTAAACGTAATACATCACAAAAAGGATATCAAAACAACAAAAATCCTAAAGCTTATTTATATACAGTGTGTCCACAGATCGGGTGGTCCATAGTGGAAAAGGACAAAAAAAATTTAATTTTTGAGTCATTTTTTAGAGGAAGTTCAAAATTCAAATTTTGTACAAAATATCCTTTATAGACAAAAAAATTTGCATCGGCATCCTATCCATGGACACTGTATAAAACATCACAAAACATTACAAATTAATTTTTTAGGTGTTTCCACCATACATTTTGGTGCCTTTCTGCCCTCAGCTGGGCCCTTAGTTTTCTCCCCTCTATAAAATTTTTAATTTTATAATATGCTTCCTGCACACTATTCCTCTCGTTAAAAGAGGCCAATTGTTTTTGGCTCAAGGCCACATATGTTTTTGCCATTTTTTTTTGGAGCCCCGCCTTTTTGCCTATGTGAAGTAGGAAATTTCAAACTATAGTTGTGTTCACCTTTCTAAAATAATAAGAAATTGTTAAAAACCTGGCACCTATTTTTTTACTTTATTCGACAGTAATACCTTATCATTTTGTTCCCCCGTTCTACTAGGTTGGTCTAAAACCTGTTTTATGGTATTGTCTACTACCAAAACCTAAAACAAAAAAGTAGTATTTTATTAAAAGTTGTTTTAAGAAATCTGAAAACCTGTTACCTTTTGGAGTTTTTCAATTTTGGGTGGAACATCATTATCATTGAAATTATTCTCAGGAGGTGCATTCTAAAACAGTTAATTAAAACTAGTTTTTTTTTTTAGTAAGAACAGGATTTAATTAAAACAAAACTACTTGTCGAGTCGTAAAAAGTACTTACTTCATCTATGTCATCAAACGAAAACTGAAGTGGTGTTTCTCCACCTCCTAAACCCTCTATTTGAACAGGGTTCATCGTTCCTAATACCTCCATTTCCATGTCATCAAGACTTTGGGAGCAGGATGGGCCCCCTCCCGTCATATTAAGGTGTCGATTTATTGCGACTTTTTTGCCTTTGTGTTTTTTGGTTTGTGTCTTTGGTTTGTCCATTTGGGACGCTATTTAACAGGGAAGTTACTTCTTCCCAAAGTTGCTGAGCTGTTTTTACCGTAAAACTTACCATTACGTAACTCTTCATGATCGTTCATGAACTCTATTAAAATTGTTTTTTGTGCCTTACACAACATTATGTATTTTCTTTGAATTATTTTCTTTTTTTAATATAATAAATAACTATATCATAACCTACAAAAAGCCGAAATAAACATAATACCAACAGAGTCTCAAAATATTTCTTCGTTTCTTATTCTCATATAATCTAAAGTACATTTAAACTACTAAATAATAGGTCAAAGTTAGCCGTAGTGGAGTCGCCGATCCATCGTGAATACGGTTTTAAGAATTATGTGAGTGAGGAGTGAGCGAGTACTCATACCAATGAGTAGTCGTGCACGAGCTCTCGCTTGAGTTACAGAATAGGTCCCCTGGTGCTAAACGGAACTGTTTTTAGCCGTTGTAAACAATTTTCACTGTCATCACATTCACACTGCATTTTTATTTTCAAAGTAAATGTCTCCAGTCTCCTACACTAATCAGTTAACAGTTTTAATTAATCGATCGAACGAACTTACCTGAAGTTCGATCGTAATTATATGAAGGTCCAGTCCGAAAATATTACATAATTTTTACATTGTAGTACATGCTTCTTAACTATTTCGAGCACAAAGTTCAAAGCAAAATCCAAAATTCCGGTCGTCTCGCCCGCCACGCCTCCGTCCGTCGTCTCACTGCATTCCAACCTCATTATGTTTAAAGTACCTAGTTATATTTTTACAGCAAATGGTTGTGGGAGGGAGGGATGTAATATTTTCGGACTGGACCTTCATATAATTACGATCGAACTTCAGGTAAGTTCGTTTGATCGATTAATTATATTTCAGGTCCAGTCCTCAATATTACATAATTTTTACATTGTAGATGCTTAAAGACTCTGCTGTAAAAATACCCATATTTACTTTGTTTCTTTTATTTGTAACAATAAACAGATTTTGAATACTTAGAAAACAAGCAGTTATTTAATACTAAGGATTAAATAACAAAACAAACTAAGCATAATATTACCAACCCGAAAGGTTAATTTTGTATAAAATCTAACAAATAATATATTAACTTAACTTATTTCTTAATATTAAATATTGTTTTAAACATGGTATTTTCATCCGCCAGAGGCCTATTGTAAAATCTGGCGAATGTGTTTGTGGCACTCCAGCCCAATGAACTGGAGTGGGGTAGAAAGCCAATGTGCATATTTTATTAATAGAACAAGCTGCGACTCTATGGGCGCAGCCATTTTTATTTCTTATCTCACTCGGGGGTATTTATAATAACCATTTTCTGTTTCACATTGTTATTGTTCAATCCACATGCTGGTGGATCAGACAATAACAAAGTGAAATAGAAAATGGTTGTTATAAATACTCCCGAGTGAAATGCCCATAGAGTCGCATCGCAAGCCTATTGACAAGCATTCTACTCCACTCCAGTTCATTGCTCCAGCCTGCTGAATTTTGGATTAAGTCTATAGCCTAAGTGCCGAAGTCGACGCATGTCGCGTAGAGTGAGCTTTAAACACTGTAGAGTCCACCCCTGCTAACCCGAGAGACTCCTTTATCCATCCACTTAGAGTCTGTTTTGAAGCAGGATGATGAGGCTTGACGTAGGACAGAAACAGCTGTTCACTATTTGGGTTCCGTAGTAGCTTAGTTGAGTCCAAATATTTTTTCAAAGTAGATGCTACACATAAGGGAGGATTCTCCAACAGAAAAGGTAAGTTAATACATGGTTGAGTAAAATTGGGTCTTGATGTTTTTATCAAATCAGGAATGCATATTTTTATTTCCGTACTAGAAATATGTATGTGCCTCAATTTTATTAGCGATAGGGTTTGAATTCGTTGGGCAGTTGCTAAAGAGGGTTATAGTTTTATAAGAAAAAATTTTTAAAGATGTTTCGTTAAAAAATTGAAAAAATAAAACTTTTTCGGGATTCCATGTGCACTTATACCTTGGCCTTAGCCTGAACACACCTTTCATAACCCTTTTGAGCTGGATACCCTCGCCGAGATTTTTCGAGGTTAAAAGTGACAATGCCACTCTATGACTATTAAAGGAGCCAAGTATGTTTGTCGTTGAGTCTAAAATCATTTGTAGGAAGGATATAATATCCGATGATTCACATTCGAATGGTGATATGTTTGTCGTTTCACAGAATTCCCACCAGAGTTTTAAAGTTGTATTGTATTGGTTAAGTGTGGCATCACTAAATGAGCTGAGCATGGTAGCTAATTCTAGGAATTTTCTTTCTGAGGAAGGCTTCCCTGATAGCCTCGCGGCAACCAGGATAAGGTCTTGAGATAAGGGATGTTAAATTTTCCTGTAGGGACAAAATAAAATATTAGTTTGTGGACCAAACATTATTGGTTTATCTCTTATTAATTTTATAAATAATGGGTACCACGGTTGTGATTGCCAAAAGGGTACTACCATAATACCATTTGCTTCGTCGTTCACAATCTTCTGTAAGGTACGAAGAATTAATGAAAACGGCGGGAAAGCATAGAAATTTAGATGCCTCCATGATACCGTGAATGCGTCTACATCCTCTGATTCCGGGTCCGTCAGCCAGGAAATGTATCGTTTACATTTGTGATTAGAAATTGACGCGAAAAGGTCAATCTCTGGCACACCGAAGGTTTTTGTTATGATGTATATATCATAATTTAAGGCCCATTCAGTATCTGGATGTAGCCTCCTAGATGCTTGGTCTGCCTCCAAATTTTCGGATGACTGTATGTATGAAGCAAATACCCATAAATTACTTAGTTCACAGCCATTGCCAGATTTCTCGAGCCAAGGCATTTAGTTGTGGATATATTCACGCTACCCATCCTGTTTACGTAGGACAAAGCTGTAGTGTTGTCCGTTCGTATTAAGATACTACAGTTTTTTAAATTGTCTGCAAAACCTTTTAGCCCGAAAAAAATGGCAATTCTAAAAAATTAATGTGCTTTTGGGAGTCCGATACTGTCCACCAACCATAAGCATTTTTGCCTTCGCAATGAGCCCCCCAGCCAGAAAGGCTAGCATCAGTGTAGATTTCTAGGATAATAATAATAATAATAATAATAATAATAATAATAATAATAATAATAATAATAATAATAATAATAATAATAATAATAATAATAATAAAAAACTTTAATTATCATAAATAATATATAAAATACAAGATACTAATAATTAAACATATAAATCATAATAAATAAAGTGGTTGAGTCGATAAGTAAAAAATTTACTTGTTTCTACAGAAATACATAATACATAATAAATATAAATACATTTCTTAATACTATGGTAAAATTCTAAAACTGTAATATTAATAATGGCATATAAAGTTAACAGAGTAAGTATTGGGGTAAACAATAAGGATCTTAGAAGAAGAGTATATTTCAAAATCGTGACACTAGTTTGTGTACCTAAGTTTTTTTTTTATTTTTTTTTTTAAGTTCTACATTCTTATTTATTTAATTTTTTTTTAATTTTTTTCTATGAGTTCGGATATTATTTTTCTATCCGATTGTACTAAGTGAAATTTTAATTTCTTCTTAAAACTAGTTTTGTTCTTTATATTTTTTAAATGAGAAGGAACATAATTATAAATTTTATTTGACAAGTATGAATATGATCGTTGTGATAAAGATTTTTTTACAGTGGGTGGAATTGTGTTATTTTTCTGTCTTGTGTTGTAGGTATGTAGTAAGGTATATTTATCGGTAGAGAAATGAAATTTTGTATTCACTACTAGGTAAAATAGTTGGCGTAGATCCAAAATGTGACTTTCTTTGAATAACATGTCAGAAGAGTACCTTCTATTTTTGGATAAAATTAATTTCAAAAATCGTTTTTGTATAATTTCAAGTGGATTAATGTGTACCCTAAGTGCACTTCCCCAGACCACTATTCCATACCGCAGATGACTTTCAACCAATGCAAAATATAGTATTTTCATTGCTTTTAATGGGAGGTATTTATTCAGGTACTTAAATTTATATAAAATTGATTGTAATTTTTTTATTACAAATTTTATATGAATATCCCATTTAAGATGAGTATCAATAATCACTCCTAGATATTTAGTATTTTTTATAGCATTAACTTTGAAGGAAGTATCATTTTTGTTAATTCTAAGTTGCTGATAGGGGCAGATATTCGTGTTGGTGCAGCTAAAGGGTAGAAAATGTGTTTTATCCATATTTATGGTAAGTAGCTTATAGTTAAACCATTTGATCAGATATAGAAAATCCTTTTCTGCTTTATGTTTTAATTCGATCCAGGTATCAGCCTTATAAAAAACCGCTGTGTCATCAGCATAACCCAGTATATCTCCTGTTGTATTAAGACTAAATATACTATTTATGTACAAGTTAAAGAGGATCGGCCCTAGAACCGTACCTTGTGGTACCCCATAGTCGATAGGTTTTGTATTACTTGTTGTACCATTAACTTTTACTGCTTGATATCTATTATTTAAATAGCAGCAGGGGTCAGGACACTTGGGCCTGGGAACTTTTTTACTGCGCATGCGCGGCCATAGCCACGAAGTTGGCTAACCTAAATGTGTCATCTGTCAATGTGTCATCTGTCAATTCTTCTTCTTTTTTTTATTAGTTGTCAATTCTTCTTCTTTTCGCTGTTAGTTTTTGTTGGCTGTGGAACGCGGGAGAAAAAGGCCATCGGCTGCGGCGGCGGCGCCCTCTGGCGGTTGGATTAGAATTTGTCATCTGTCAGGTGTCTGTCATCATCTGTCAGCTGTCCGTGTGTGTGTCATACGGTCGATCCGTCAACTGCCCCGATGAGGATTTCGCCAATGAGCGGCGAACATAACCCCCAGTTTAAACGGTCGTTAGACAGCTGCCCGTGGCCCCGGGGCCCGCCACGAGGCGCGCGCCACGCGGAGTCGCGCCGATGAACATAACCCCACTTTTAACGGTCGATCCGTCAATTGCCCCGATGAGGATTTCCGCCGCCGAGGTGAACATAACCCCCGCTTTGAACGATCGGCTGCCCGGGGGCCCGCCACGCGGAGACGCGCCGATGAACATAACCCCCCATGGGGGAGTCGTCAATTCCTAACCTCTTTTACGTTGAAAAAAATCTATTCGAGATTGTAAATTATGTTGGTTAACCTGTAAAAATAATAACTTGTCGTCGCTTCTGTCAACTATATATATATATATATATATATATATATATATATATATATATATATATATATATATATATATATATATATATCCTCTTACGTCAAAGCTGTCACTTACGCTTCGTGGGGTAGTGTGTATTGCCTACAATAAATGTCCCGCAACCCAGATGTCATCTAAAAGTAATATGTGTTGCCTAACATTAATTTTGCTAAACGCTGTCAGCCAACGTTAGTTTGTAACTTCCTACATTTTACGTTAGCCACACAAGGCCCCATCTAGACCCACACCGAACGTCACTACCACTACCGCATTCTTCTTGCTGTCAAGATAAATAGCAAAAATGATGATGTTTACCCCGAGTCGTAAGGGAGCAATATTTATTTAATGAAATGCCAAAAAGGCCGAGGTGGCGAAGACACTTTTTCCGCTTAATCTTTAAAGAATACACGGTGCTGCATTACCAAAGGGGCCATAGTTGGTTAGTACAGAAAATGTAATAACCAAGGAGACATTACTTTTCTGGATCTCTGAATACGGGAAGGTAGCAGTCAAAAGTTCAGTATTTGAGAATAAGTCTAAGAAGTCGTATTGTTCGTATTGTAGTCATACATCATCGTCGTTTCCTTATTACTTACAAGTACAATAAAAATACTATACGTTTATTGTCGATGATAAAAAGGTAACAAAATACTCTTCGTCCATTATCGTATGTAAACCTGCGCAGTACGTTATTGTCGTGTCATCGTCTTAATCTTTATTAAAAATAAATACAATTACAATATACCATCTTCGTTTGTACTCGATTATTTTCGCATTTAAGATTTTCAACCTGGAAAATCATCTGTAAAACATTTATTATTACCTTCTCTTTTTTTCAAGCTATCAACCTAAAAAATCGCAGCTATCCAACCATTGTCATCTCTACAGGTTTTTGTATGTCTATTCAATATTCTTTTTAACCTAAAAATATGGCATCTGTCATCTGTCACTATTAAAAAACGTTTGTACTCACTTTTTTCGTATATTATTATTTAGTTTCAGTATTTTTGCATCATCTTCTGTCTCGTATGACTCGTTAAATCCAATAAAAAGGCCTCATTTATTTTTAGAAAGTAATTATCGATTGCTTTTATATTTAGCATTTCTATCCTAAAAATATGACATCTGTCATCTGTCACTATTAAAAACGTTTGTACTCACTTTTTTTCGTATATTATTATTTAGTTTCAGTATTTTTGCATCATCTTCTGTCTCGTATGACTCGTTAAATCCAATAAAAAGGCCTCATTCATTTTTAGAAAGTAATTATCGATTGCTTTTATATTTAGCATTTCTATCCTAAAAATATGACATCTGTCATCTGTCACTATTAAAAAACGTTTGTACTCACTTTTTCCGTATATATTTTATTGTTTAGTTTCGGTTTTACATCTTCTATCTTAAAAATTATGGCATCTATCATAAAAATCCAATATAAAAAGCCCCATTCTTAGACATTTAAATACACTTTTTCATTAATTACTGACATTTCAGTATGGTATCTTCGCTTATATTGTATCTTTCATTATCCTAAAAATATGACATCAGTTGTTTTTTCAACCCAAAAAGATAATAGCTATCGTTAAAGACATCTGTAAACCTTTGTACTCACTTTTCCCCTAATTATTGACATTCATTTGTTACGATATTCTTACTTATTTAGTTGCTGTATATTTCTACAAAAATAAGACATCAGTCAGTAAATTCGGTTAGTATTAGCACCACTAGGTTATTTTATACTATCTTCTGTCTATGCTATCTTCATAATATTCTCATTTTTGTTTTTAATTACATCTCTCATTAAATCCATTAGTATTAAAACTTTTGTACTCACACACATTTTCGTTTTCTGTTTTTAAAAGATTTCTATATAATAATTATCGCTGAGACGTTGTTCAAAGCAATATTATCATTTCTTGTGGTTACACATCCTGTAAAAACTCAACATATTGTTAGATATCTACGATGTATTATACGACAAAAATATATATACAGGGAAATATCTATCTAAAAGTATACACAGTGTAATAATAAAATTAATTATAAAGGCTACCGAAAATGTTTTAAATACATACGTTTTGAAAACATCAAAAATAAGAAAAAGAAAAGAAAATATCTATAGGCAATCTGTAGACAGATATCAATACCAATGCTAATAAATGTAAGTTTTCAATCAACAAACTCTTATTTACTTTTTGTACGACTAATTCTAATGCTAGATTTCATTCAAAGTACAACAAGTATAATTTTCTACGTCAAAGCTAAGTTTTCATTCAACAAGCTCATGCAATATGAAGAGTATGAAGGACTTATACGAGAATATTTATAACAAAACATGGAGCTTAAATCATATAAAATGACAGATGCATCTTCAAGTATCATTGTCAAAAAAAAGTTTATATTTACTAGAACATTTTTCGCAGGAAGTCATTAACGTAAAACAGAATCCTTCCTGATATAAAATCATCTCAAAACATTAAGTTAAAAGATAAGTTATGGCATTCTACAAATATTAATGACGTCAAAATTTATATTAGCAAAAGTTTTATTTTTGACTTTTATTTTGAGTGGGTAAAAAAAAGCAGAAGTCTTTAGTATTATTATTTTATTCATAAAAAGAAATAATTTTTGTTAACATAGTTTTCAATTGATTCAATATGCTATCATCAGGACATGGTACTCCAAACAGATTCCAGCTAAAGGTTCCTGCTTCTACAACTTTTCTTGTATATTCACTGTATTTATAGTAGGTATTTCGATAGAAAAAGTATATATGTCCATCTATATATCTAAATGCAGAAGTTAGATCTCCAGGAATTCCAGGAAACAGATCTCTTGTTCTTCCACGATTAAGTATTTCTCCAGTTTCATTAAATTCAATGTATATATCATTGTTGTACAACAGGTATATTCGCCCACTGTTTGTTTGAAATAGAGCATTAATAACTTTAATATTTTGAATCGGCAGATTAAAACTATGTTGAATGTTTAGATTAGGAAACGTCACTACGTACACCATTTGTTTACTGATTGTAACCAAGTCTCCAACAGAGTTTTGAAAGATATGTGAAATGTTGTGAGATTTGAGCTCTCTAGGAAGATAATCGACAATAAGTTCTGATGTGAGTGGAATATGCATATCATTTAACTCTAATTTCCACAAAAAACTTTCGTGGCCTACATACATTCGATAACTAGGAAAGCTTTCTGCCGTTGCTAAAAACATGAAGTTAGGTATTTTAATATTGCATAAATTTGTAGACGATTTTTGCGATGGAATGTTGGACAATATATTTGACTCCGTTGTAGCTGTAGTTGTGTGTGATTTAGTGTGGTATTTAGTTGACGTCTCGATGGTGGTTGGTTTTACAGTTGTGGTGCTGGTTGGTTTTTTAGTTGTGGTAGGTTTTGTAGCGGTTTCAGTCATCATTTTAAAAATATTTGGAGGAATTTTAGCAAATTTTTGTCGACTTCCATACAAGGATTCCATGCCTATTACATCATCTTCATCGAGTGGTCTATTTTCTTCTTGATACCAAGGATACATAATTGCATTTTTATTACTACTATGCCCTAAACCAAGTGCATGTCCAATTTCATGAACAAGCACCATAAATAAGTTGTATTGTTCTTCAGGTGTTTTTCCATCTCCTATATACCACGGTTCTTCTTCATCAATATGAATCTCGATGCATGTGTCATTACTAGGAAAATACGAGTGAGCGAGTTCTCCTCCTGGACCATCAAACTTAAATGTACATTCATGATTTCCTTGACAATTAAAGCGAGTGTTATGATTCCTTTTTGTAACGAAAATCGCAATATCTGCGCTTGGATTAGGTATGCGAACATTTTCAAATGTTAGAGTAGTATTCTGCGCCCATATATCAAAAGCCTTCTTAGCTATTTCAAAATACCTTGTATGCCGTCCCGCTTGAGGAAAGTACCACTTTAAATGTTTTTTGTTCCATTTGGAATGTACAGTAAAAGAATTATCGCCCTGAGTACATTTAGGTCTATTTATTAAACGAACGGTTTCTTTGTTTAATTTTCCATCGACCGGAAGATTATTGATTTCTTGAAAATCTATCAATGCACTAGTAATATCAGTAAGACCATTTTCACTTTTATTTATGTAACCGAAATTTTGTAAATATGTCAAAGCATCATCTTGAGTTATAGCAGCAGCAGCAGCAGCAAGAAAGAATAAAGAAAGCACGTCTGTATTCTTAAACATTTTGAATGATAATGAACAATGAATATGAAAATAAAAGGAAACCAGTTTTCAAAAAATCATTTATTTAAATCATTAATTACAGAAATTTTATAAAAATAAATGTACTCTCTAAGAGCGTGGTTTAACAAATCGTTTGGAAGTATTTCACACATTGAAAATAACAATTGTACAGAGTCATCACGTGTTTTACAGAAATCGATAATATTATTATAATATAAGCAGAAATTAAGTTCTTCTAATGTAGCCACTCTATTGGACACCAATTGTTTGTTAATTTCAAGAATTTCCTGCACTTCCTCTTCACACAAATAGTATTCAACGCCATGTTTCTTCACAACCAAGAATTTGATGTCGTCATAAACCAGTTGCGTAATCATACAATAATCGCCACATGAAAATGTTATAGGGTCATACTCGTCTGGATAATATGTAGGCAAGTCTTCCTCGAAAAAATCATCCATCTTTTGTCTGAGAATATCAACAAAAAGAGCCCATTCGAAAGTTCCAAAAGATATTTTAGTAGACCTAAAGTGTTGAGCCAAAATGATTGCTGGAGTAAACGATCTCGCTGGACTTATACCGCATCGAATGTCGTATCCTGATAACATATATGAGGTTTGAAGTAGGTAATGCATCTCACGTTTCGCAGCAACTTCATAGGATTGTACAATTTTGTCAAGTTCTACAGAAGGTTTTAGCTTTTCGAAAAATTGATCGAATTCAGCATCAATATCATCCATAATATCACTATCACTATCACTCTCGACTAATACTTCGATACCACTGTCTTGACTGCACATTTTTACTGATCGACTGCAAACAACTGAGAACGTCAAGCTTGATTTCTGCAATTTATACTTTTGCTCTCCCCACTTTTACCTCCTATTCATAGTCTCCCACTTTTACATTCGGTAGATTGTACAAAAAGGCCCGTGACTTGCAGAAATTTGTTCGTGTTTTCCATAAGATCCTATACAAAATCATCGTTTTTGATCCAACTGTTACCTTTTAGCCCCAACCATTTAACGTACATTTTATTTCCTTTGCGTTTAAGAATCTTCTCCACCAAGTAGATATCAGGATTTGCGGTTTTCTGTAATTCTTCTTCGTAGAATGCGCCTTTGATTGGTGCACCCTCCATGTCCTCGAGAAGATACGTAGCGGGATTGGTTATCTTATATTTTGCAACTTTAAATAATTCTGTAGTCCAATTGGGCGTATAGCCTTTTTCAAAAACGTGTTTCGCTTTACTAATGCGTACAATGTCGCCGACTTTAAGTTTTCTAGGCCCTGCAATTTTCAAGTGAGAATATTTTTGTTTCAAAATATATTTTTCGTTTGTCTTGTTTACCTGCGCAGGCTTACATCCAATCGTTCTATGTCTGGTTTCATTATATTCTTTTGTTAGGTTAGGTAAGGCATCAAGCCACTTGTATGTTCCAACTAAACTAAAGTATTTATATAATTTCGATTTTAAAGTTCTTATTGCTCTTTCGGCAATTGCAGCTTTGACAACACTGTATGAATTATAATGATTAATGTTGTATTTTTTCATTAAATTTTGGAATTTTGTATTGAAAAATTCGGTTCCTTGATCTGTTTGTAAATTTTTCGGTATTCTTTTGGAGTGAGCGAGAACATCGGCAAACGCTTTCGTTATTTCCTCACCTGTCTTTGTCTTAAGTGGGCGTGTCCACATAAATTTTGAAAAACAGTCTATTATAACCATAATCATTTTGAAATTTTTATTTTGATGCGCATAAGGACGCATTTCAGCCAAATCCATTTGCCATAGATCATCTAAACCTTTAATAATTGTACGACGTCTAGGATAGTTTTTACGAGCAGGTCTATGCAACTCGTTGACAAGCTGGAGCTTGTCCTTCGAAGCCATACTATTGAATAAAAGATTTAATGTTTTATAACGAATTTAAGCATTAGTGAAAAAAATTCTAAGAATGAGTAGTATTGACGATTGCTTTAAAATTTGCATCCAAATCTAAAATCAATTGATTATCTTGCAACAATTGTTCAGTCAAATTATCTATTTTAACAATCATTTCATTGCGAATTGATTTCATATCTATATCATATAACTTGACGAATTTTTCGCTGATACTTTCAAGATCTTTTTGATGTGTTGATACTTGTTGCGTTACATTCGAAAGTTCACGCTTAATGTCAACATCACCTATTTTAATCATATCACCAATTTTTTGTATTTCTAAAGATAATTTATCGTTAATTTGATTAATAGAAGTATTCAAAGCAACGTTCACCTTATCTATATTTCTTTGATGAAGCAAGGTCAATTGTGCAAAATTCTCATTTAATGTTTGTATTTTCAAAAACAAATCATGATTGCTTTTTTTCAACTGATCCTCCAATTTTGCGATATCGCTTCGAAGATATCCTTTATTGGTTTTAATCGCATCATCAACGTATTTTTTGGTTGCCATATGTTTGCCTGCTATAGGTGGATCTCTCGTGATGAATGCCTCAATGTCTCTAGTTTTATCTGCAATACCGTTTACACTGTCATTTAACTTGTCCAGAGTTACTTTGTTTATGCTATAATTATTTTTAAAACTGTTTTCCAACTGCCTTAATTTAAGCAATGGTTCCACCGCCTTAGAACTTTGTCTACGTCCAAACTTATCGAGACTCATGATGAAAATGATTATAATATGTAATGTACTCTAATATATGATATCTGCTTCTCGAAGTTCGTCGATTATGCTAACGATTTCGTTGTTTACCGAAGTATTTCCAGCATTCTTCGAAGCCATCAACAACTTCAATCGATCGCAAAGTTCGTTGGGATCATCCCAATAAACATATTCTATAGGCTTCTTATTGTAAATTAATTGGTTTTTATTTAACATACCTTTACCAGAGTACTTGACGACGACGATCCCTTTACCACCCTGTATAAACATAGGTTTTATTATATTTAAATATTTGTCTCTCCTTGTACCTTTCAAATTTCCTAAAGAATTTCGGTGTACCTTAGACATTTCTAAAAATTGTTTATAGGGGACCAAATCCTCCTTTGTATAACTAGGATCACTGTAGAAAATAAGCTGATATAATCCTGGTGTTCCCTTTGCATAATACCACTTTCCATCAGAATTTAGGATTTTTATACTTCCCATGTTTTTGTCAAAGTCTATACGCTTGTCACCTAAATACCACCAATCGTTTCCAGGTTCATAAATAGGACCATACACGGGATCAATTTTATCATCTTTATTCCAAAAATCTTGAATGTATGGTTGACTCATTGGCGGATACTGTTCAAGGTATTGCTCAACTACTGCTGGTGCCATCCGTTCTTCAGAATGTTCAGGTTCATCAACTTCGCTAAATTCTTCACGGGTACTACCTCCATCATCTTCAACTATAGTGTCTATCGGTATGTTTTTTATTTTTTGGTGTGGCGATGAGGCTGTTTGTGGATTGAAATGAGACAAAGAGAAATCCTGCTGATTTGTTAACTCTGTTTTCGGCTCGATCTTTGACACGTTTAACAAGTTATTTGAATTTTTTTGAATTTTTCTCAGAGGTTCGGCAATTGGTTTAAATAATCTATTAATAGATTCATCCTCCTCCGTTCGACCTAGTTTCAGAGCCAAGTACTTTCTTCGAATAGAACGTCTAAGTTCGGCAATTTTTCGTTTGCGAGCTGCATCCGTCGACATCTTGACGTCAAGTAATGAGTAACGTATGACACCTACATTTTTATATATTTATCAAAACCCTTACGATATCGGCCATCGTTAAGATCAAAGTCTTTTGCGATTACAAGAGTACCGTATCGATCGTTCCAACATTCAGAACATACCTTTTTGAAATCGTCAAAGGACATGTCAGGCGATACGTGTTCGTCAAAAATATGTTTAAGGTTAATCTCATCCTGTTTAAATACCACAATTACGTTACAGTTATCTCTCACCATCTGTTTTGGAACTTTAGAGTAAGTTTGACAGAGATATGCAGCATCGATATCTTTGTGTCGACACATGGAGTAATATTCACGAATTTTCTGCTGCCCATCGCATGCTACATCATCAAATATGAATATTGAATTTGGTTTAGCATCGTTGGGACTTAGAATTTCTTCGTTGTCTTTGAATGGGAAATAACCCACCTCCTTCATACCAGATAAAACTTCTTTCAGCAATTGGTACTTTGGTTGGTACAATGACTTTGAATAAACATAAACATTTTTGAATTTAGCTCCATTCGGATCGTAAAGAAGCGCCATCATTGCGTTCGTTTTCCCGCATCCACTAGGTCCACATATAATAGCACGAAACGAATTAGGTAATAATTTACCATGTTTACTTTCAGTTTTTTCCGTATTAAAATCTAAGTTGCTTATGGGCAACGTCTGAGTCTGTTGAACTACCTTCATCGTTTATCGTAATTTTATTGCGATACCCTATATATAAGCAAATTCACTAAAGTATGCATCATTCTAAATGTTGGTGTACGAGGGACAAGGTGTTCTCAATACTATTATCAACAAGTTACCGTTCGAACTTCATTTTCCGGGCTATAGATACTGTGGACCCGGTACTAAATTACAAAAACGTCTTGCGCGTGGTGATCCTGGCATTAATCCTTTGGATACTGCATGTAAAGCACACGATATTGCATATTCCGAGAATCATTCTTTAGACGAACGCCATAAGGCCGATTGGGAACTTGAAAACAAAGCTTGGGAACGCGTCAAGTCGAAGGACGCGACTTTTGGTGAAAAATCAGCCGCTTGGCTTGTTACTACAGGAATGAAGGCTAAACGTAAAATGGGTGCAGGATTAGGCGACCAAGCTGTTGCTTGGATGCTTAAAGTGGCTAAACGAAAACTTGGGTTAGGAGCGATTACAGGAAAAGTAGGAAAATCTTTGAAGAAGAATCCTTCATCGGATCTGAAAAAGTCAGCCGCTCATGCGTTGAAAGTAGCACGAATGTTAATTAAAAAATCTGGAGGGCGAAAAAGTGTTAGAATTCCTAGGATAATTCCGATTCCAAAGAGCGGAGGATTCCTTCCTTTGATTCCATTATTTGCTGGTCTATCAGCTCTTGGTGCGTTATCAGGAGGCGCGGCCGGCATCGCCAAGACAGTCATCGATGCCAAGAATGCTCAAAAGAAACTTGAAGAAGATCAAAGACATAATAGAGCTATGGAATCTATTGGTAAAGGATTATATTTACGAAAAAACGCAAAAGGAGGATTGGGATTATTTTTAAAGAAACAAAAAAACTACCGTTGAAGCTACCCTCTAGACCTCTATACGATAAAGACTTGATTGCGTATGCTAAACGTTTAAAAATACCATATTTTCGTGGAGTTTTCATGAGAGACACTTTACCAAAGACATCTCACCGAAAAGAATCCGCCATTTTAAATTTAGATACGTCGAGAAATCAAGGAACTCATTGGGTAGCTTATAGAAAGATAAACGATATCGTAGACTATTTTGATTCATTCGGTAATCTAAAGCCGCCGAAAGAACTTGTTCGTTATTTAGGTAAAGCAAAAATATTTTACAACGACGATCCATATCAAACTTATAACCAAATTAATTGTGGACATTTATGTTTAAAGTTTCTATACAATGGAGGCCATACTAGCGTACATAGACGGAAAAAGGACGCTACAATCCCTTAAAGAAGATGAACTAAGCATACTTCCTGTCGACTATTTGATACGGCACGTTAGACCTGGAGAATTGCTGGATGTTTGGCACAAGTTACCTAATGAATATAAATGTAATTTTAATTTACAAATTCGTTTACCTTGTTACGTACATTATAATAGGCCTGACGCTCAAACTCACTTTGATGGGCCTGCAGATGCGCAGGCTGATTGTCACGCTTGTAATTATTATTTAAAAAAAATAAATGAATAAAAATTATAAATGTGTATATGTATATAAATCCTTACATCACTCATTCTACATCAGTCATGTTGTTAACTTTAACGAGTACCACTAACGAGTTTTCATTCGTTCCGCAGACCCCAATCATATTAAATCCTGAAAATTCATATTTTCTAGGATTGTTGGGGTTCTGTTCGTACAATTCAATACCCAATATTGATGGAGAGAAGTTTTACTATTATGAAAATAATAATCGAAAAAAATTAAAGACCATCGAAATTCCTACGGGGTGCTATGAAATTACGGATATCGAAAAATATATAGAGAAGGAACTGGAGGTGCGAACCAACAGCATTAACGAGTTTTCATTGCAGCCGAATAACAATACTCTCAAATGCGAAATATACTGCCGAAATCACGCTATTTCATTTGTACAGGATGATAGTCTTGGTAATATTTTAGGATTTTCCAAGACAATTCTTGCTCCAGACCGAAAGTATGCATCGGATCTACCTGTAAACATTATAAAAGTATCTAGCATACACTTTGATTGTAACATTACTGAAGGAGCCTTCTACGGAGATAGACCTACGCATTCAATATACGAGTTCCCGATAATCGAAAATCCTGGATATCAGATTATAGAACGTCCACATAATCCGATATACTTACCTGTAAGCAGTAGCAGAGAAATAACAAACATAACTGTTGTGGCGCTTGATCAGCAGCAGAGACCCGTAAACTTTCGCGGTGAACTAAGTACTCTTCATTTGGAGTTACAAGAACGTTAAATGGGTTTAGTTATAAACACTTCTGCATACGTGACGTTGCCAGTACCAACCAGAGCTCCTCAGCGACAAGTCGTTATATCTACACAAAACCTAATATTTCTTAAATCGATTGGATTAAAACCTAAACGAAATGGGAAAACACCAGCATGATGATGATGATGATGATGGTGATGAACCGGTGATGAAACGTTTTCGATTCGATGAAGGTGATATCGATCCAAAATTCAACCTTTATAAAAAACCACGATTTGATGATACCATTAGAAAAGAAGAATATCGATCCTATAGTCCATACGTTAAATCGTTCAACAACAGCGACGTCATTGAATTTATCATAAATCAATCTGATGCATTTTTCGCAATGCCTGACACTCTATTGGAAATTAAAGGAAAATTGGAAATTACTGGTGGTGGAAAATGTGAATTAGCACCCAATTTTGGAGCGTTTCTTTTCGATAGCTGTTCCTACAGCGAATGCTCTAGAGAAATAGAAGTCGTTAGAGATCCTGGAATCGTAAGCACGGTACGAGCCTTAACATGCTATGGACCGGAATACAGTCGTTTCATGAGTATTGCGGGATGGAATTATCCCGATAACCCGCTTCTGAATGGTTCAAAACATTTCAATTTGCTTATGCCTCTTAAACACATTTTCAACGTTTTCAATGATTATACTATGATTACCTATGGTAGACAAACATTTCGTTTAGTTCGATCACGTAACGATAATGATTGTGTCATTGTCACAGAGCAGCCTATAACCGGAGGTAGTGGTATGACCTCTACAACCGTTAAATTGATAATTGAAAGTATGGAAGTAAAAATTAAACATATCTTCCCTAATGACGAGATTAAAATTAAACTTATGGAACCCATCAAAAATGATCGCCCTATATTGATTCCGTTTAGAAACTGGGAATTAAATGAACTGCCATCAATAACTAAAGATTCTAAACGAGAAATTTGGGCCGTAAAGACTAGTGCTGCCGTAGAACGTCCACGATATATATTAGTTTGCTTCCAAACTGACAGGCGGAATAAACTAAGTAGCGACCCCACTAAATTTGATAATGTTAACCTAACCGGTGTTAGAGTATCTCTAAACGGGGAATATTGGCCAAACGAACGAATGCTTTTAGATTTTAAAGAAGACGACTATGCTATTGCTCACTACAACTACACAGAATTTAATGCAAACTATATAACCGGTACACCGAAAACGGCTCTTCTAAACTATGAAGCGTTCAAACGCTACGCATTATTTGTGATTGATTGTTCAAAGCAGGAAGAGACCATGAAATCTTCTACGGTTGACGTAAAATTGGAAATAGAAACAGATACAGGATTCCCCGCTAATACCAAAGCATATTGCATCATAATTCATGATCGTTTGATGGAATATCATCCTCTTACGGAAGTAGTTAAGAGTATTATATAAGTCTCTCAGTCTCGTTTCTGTCATCATGAGGATCGCATTCGTTGACATCCAAGGCTTCTGCATCGACGGTATTTTTCATCCAAAGGAATTGAGTATCGCAATTGGTTGTAAACAATACCACGCTTTGTTCACACCGCCTACACCTTATTCTAACCTAAATACGCCTGATAGAATTAGCGCTAGATATGTTGAGAAACATATTCATGGGATCAACTATTCCTCTGGAGACGTGGATTATTCCAAGTTAACTCGATTCTGGAAACATATTTACTAAACCATGTTGATTGTATTTACGTGCGAGGAAGTGAAAAAGCCGAATTTTTACTAAAAAAGTGTCACGTGTCACGTCCTATAATAGTAGATGTATGCAAGTTCGATGGAACCCCGTGTGCAACAGAAAAATTCAGTAGTGACTCCAAAACCTGCATGTACCACGCCAATGGATCATTTAAATGTACCCAGAAGAACGTCGAAAGTCTACGCCAATGGTTTCTTAATTGCATACCTTTGTAATTTTTTTGTTATTAATAAATGATTATTAAAGGAAATGTTTTTTAATTGAAACCCCTTATTAATTTCATGCATTTATTTTCGTTTTACAAGAAGAATAAAATTTTTTATTTACAATTTTTACAATAATTTTCAATATTATAAACAAAGTAGATGATAGTGTTATACAACTAACTACATATAATTTAGAATATTTGGGCTCTGACATGTCACTCAAATCGATCGGTGGTGGTGGTGGAGTCGTAACAGCATGCCAATCTTTGAATTCTCCTTCAGTGCCATCATTAAAAATCAATTTTAATTTGTATCTCTTTGCTTCATCGATTGCTATGGAAAACGTATTTAGCTTCATATTATTTACCACCGAGAAATTCATCTTTCGCCATTCCGTTTGATTAATAAAACGTATCGCCATCTGTTGTACGCCCAACGGTACATTGGTATGCAGTACGTTGTTTAATATAGCCGTAAGTATAATGAAATTAGCCTTTAAGATGGCCATATTTGCGTCGGTTGGCTTCTTCTAAGTGGTCTAGGATAATATCTCTCAAAGCCTTTATCCCAAAGACTTAAATTTGTCAAATCTCTTAAAACTTGTTTTTTATCTTCATATAATTTTATGTCTCTTCTTAGTTTTTGAACTTTCTCTGCAAACTCTTCAATTCTACGTCTATTCTCTTCGCTAGACATTTCAATACTGAATACTATACTTATTTTACTAATATTGTCGGGTGTAGGATACGCCTCCTCTCGGAGATCTAGGTTGTTAACCTTGACGCTCGGCCAACCCAGCTGTAGTAGTAGCAGTAGTTATTGTACCCTCGATACTAGCAGAAACTAACAGTCAAACGTCAAACGTCAAACGTGAAACGTCAGTCGTCAAACGTCAAAACGTCAAACGTGAAACGTCAAACGTGAAACGTCAGTCGTTAAACGTCAAACGTCAAACTTTTCGGTACACATACCTTGCGTGCGTTGCGTACGTGCGTCGCGTCCGTTGCGTGCGGCGTCGTGGCGCTGTCGTATTCGCAGCCTTTCTGGGAACGCAGGACGCCAGGACGTCGGATTCCCAGAACGGTGGATTCCCAGGACGTCGGATTCCCAGACCGTCGGATTCCCCGACTGTCGGATTCCCAGGTCGTCGGATTCCCAGACAGTCGGATTCCCAGACCGTCGGATTCCCTGGACGCCAGGGAAAAGACGGATACTCATTCGAATCTGTCGTCACGATTGCTGCCATTAGCTAGGGTCATCTGTCAACCCGTCACCCCGTCATCGGTCGCCTTAGGTCGAAAATGGCGGGAATCCGGTACTCCAGCGATCCGTCAACTGTCGCCTGTCAGATCCTTAGTTCACGTGAACGATGGTCGCCAAGGTTAACCAACATATAATTTACAATCTCGAATAGATTTTTTTTTCAACGTAAAAGAGGTTAGGAATTGACGACTCCCCCATGGGGGTTATGTTCATCGGCGCGTCTCCGCGTGGCGGGCCCCCGGGCTGCCGATCGTTCAAAGTGGGGGTTATGTTCACCTCGGCGGCGGAAATCCTCATCGGGGCAATTGACGGATCGACCGTTAAAAGTGGGGTTATGTTCATCGGCGCGACTCCGCGTGGCGCGCGCCTCGTGGCGGGCCCCGGGGCCACGGGCAGCTGTCTAACGACCGTTTAAACTGGGGGTTATGTTCGCCGCTCATTGGCGAAATCCTCATCGGGGCAGTTGACGGATCGACCGTATGACACACACACGGACAGCTGACAGATGATGACAGACACCTGACAGATGACAAATTCTAATCCAACCGCCAGAGGGCGCCGCCGCCGCAGCCGATGGCCTTTTTCTCCCGCGTTCCACAGCCAACAAAAACTGACAGCGAAAAGAAGAAGAATTGACAACTAATAAAAAAAAGAAGAAGAATTGACAGATGACACATTGACAGATGACACATTTAGGTTAGCC
This sequence comes from Psylliodes chrysocephalus, assembly GCA_927349885.1. Taxonomy (NCBI): domain Eukaryota; kingdom Metazoa; phylum Arthropoda; class Insecta; order Coleoptera; family Chrysomelidae; genus Psylliodes; species Psylliodes chrysocephalus. Next base: position 95,124,384 of record OV651814.1, on the reverse strand, counting down.
AACTTCGTGGCTATGGCCGCGCATGCGCAGTAAAAAAGTTCCCAGGCCCAAGTGTCCTGACCCCTGCTAATAGCTTTCTAACAAAAGTAAACATTTTCCTTTAAGACTAATGGATTCAAGAATATCCAGGAGTTGCTGATGGCTTACCGTGTCAAAGGCCTTCGCAAAATCAATGAAAATACATAGACAAGGGTTTCCTTTCTCTAGCGCGTGGTGTACTTTATCTGTAAGAGCTAATACTGCATCTTCAGTGGACGTGTTTTCTTTAAAACCATATTGCCTACTTGAAATTAGATCATGTTTGTCTATGTATGATAATAACCGTTTTTTTAGTAATTTTTCAAAAATCTTTGACAAGTTGGTAATAAGGGATATTGGACGATAATTCGTGACTACAGTTTTATCTCCTTTTTTATAAATAGGAATAACAACTGTTTTTTTGAATGAATCAGGCCAAATTCCATTCTCTAAGCAGAGATTTACGATGTAGGCAAGCGGAGCCACTATAAAATCGGCCACTGTTTTTATAGTTTCTGAACGAATATCATCTATACCTGTAGATTTCTTATCTTTTAGTTCGTGTATTATAACTTTGAGTTCTGTTGGTAAAGTAGGAAATAAACTTATACTAGAAGGTATTCTGTTCTCCCGTAATTTAAAATTTGGGTCCCGTTTTATTTTTTCAGCAAGATTTTTCCCCATTTCCGTAAATCTCCTATTGAATTCGTTAGCGAATTCAACAGAATCAGTAAGTAAATCTCCATTTTCTTTTTTTATTTGTTTGATGGTACTTTCTTTGTTATTAGATTTACTTAGATTTTTTACAACGTCCCATAGGTGTTTTGAATTATTTGCATTTCTTTCTATCTGTTGTTTGTAGTAATTAGCTTTTGTTTTATTTAAGATATTTGTAAGTTTATTTATATATAATTTGTACTCTTTTTTTATTGGTTCGTTATTAGGAAACTTTATAGTTTTTTAAACAAATCACTCTTTTTATTTATAGATGTTAGCAAGCCATTTGTAACCCATGGCGCAAGTTTAGAATTTTTTCTTGTACATTTTTTTATTTCTAAAGATTTCTTAATGTTTTCAGAAAATATTTTAATGAATATGTTTATTGCAGTATTTGGATCAGTCTCTGTGTACACAGACTGCCAGCTGATTTGAGAAACATTTTGTATTAATTTTTTAACATTTAAAAATTTTTTGACCATAACTTCTGAAGGAATTTTTATGTTCTCATGTAAGACAATTTGAAGTATTGTTGTAAAGTGATCTGTTACATTGCTTTTTACTATAATCGGAATAATCATATCTGAAATAAAAGTTTTAGATTTTATAAAAATGTGGTCTAGGCAATTATCAAGTCTGGTAGGTTCGTTAATTGTAGAGATATAACCGAATTCACTAAGAATATTTAAATATTCAATACAGTTGTCATCTGATTCAAGGATATTAATATTTATATCACCTATAAACAAATAAAAATGTTCAGATTCTGTTTGATTGTTTTCTAAGTAGTTTTGCAATATTTGATTAAACTCCTTTATATTGGAAGCTGGTGATCTGTAGAGTGCACTTATTACTATGTTCTTTTCGATTAGATTAACTTTAGTTTTAAGAATTTTAATGTTACCTAATTGTACAATTTCATATTCATAATCATATTTACTCTTTAGGTACATCAATACTCCATCATTTTGATTATAATCTCCTTCGTTATAGATCATATTGTAACCCGGTAGGTTATATAAAGTGCAGTCTGATAATATTCTAGTTTCTGTAAAAACAATACAATCAAATTCTTCATCAATGTTTATTAAAAATATTTTGAATTCATCTATATTTTTGTGCACACTCCGTATATTATTGTGTATTATTTTAAAATTGTTATCTAGTTTGTTGACCTTTAAAATTTCTTTACATTCAATTTCTGTATCTAAGGTGTAAGTTTTTACAGGATCTAGTTTGAAATCATGTATATATTGATCCATATCTCATTTTGTTAATTATACTAATTTTATATCTAGTTTAAAAATAATAAAAAAAAATGTAATAAACAGTTAACCAAAATTCTTAGATTTACTTCAGTCAAGGAGCAGTTTCATAAAGGGTATTTGCTTTATATTAGTAAAAATTAATTTAGATTTGTTTAGAATTTGATCCAGATCTTGTCCTTTTTTCAAATTGGTTCTTTGGAATAGGATTTTTTGGCAGAGTGGGTTTGGGTTTCTGATTTTTACTTTTTGGAGTTGCCGTATTTTTTTCATCCGGTTTATCTTCTGTTTGAATGTTTGTTGTATCACGGTCTCTATTGTTGAGGTCCTCTAAATTATTTTCCGTATTATTTGAATTATTTGAAGGAGTGGATGGTGCACTAAGTGATTGGCTTTGTTCTTTTGGAAGTATAGAGTTCTGTAGTTCTTCTGCTGTATAATATTTATTTCCAACGTATAATTTTCCTCCCTTTATATAGCTTCTTTCGTTGGCGTTTCTGCGGGCCTCTTTTAAATAATTCGTTAAGATTTTTATTTCCTCTCGTTGTATTTCTGTGAGATACTGTACAATTTTTATATTAGTTGATTTTAATCTGTTGCAGTTTTGAAATATTTGTTTCTTTTTTAGTGACGAGATTAATTCTAATTTTAATGGAGAGGTGTCTGAATTCCCTAACGAATATAAGTTAGAGATATCCTGTTCAAATAAATCTATTTGGAGTAATCGTTTTATTTCCTCACAGATGAAGGCCACACTTCTTTCAAATTTTGGTTTGTTTAATCCGAAAATTATTATATTGTTACGTTTTTGATTTTTTTCAATGTTTTCCAATTTCTCTTTAAGATGTTGATTTTCTACTTCTAGATTGCTGATTCTTTTATTCTGTTTTTCAATACTCAGTGCTATTCGCGCTTCTGACGCTTCAATCGAATTTTTTAGTTCTTGTTTAGTGCTTATTATTTCTTGAAGAAGTTCAGTCTTAAAACTTAGTAGTAGACTTCTTATTTGTTCTTCTGATGCCATTATTTTGCTTTTTATTTCTTATGTTTAAAATATTTACTTTACAGGCTCCCGGACTATATCATATTTTTATTTTAGACGAGAATGTGCAACTATTTAATGAAATTTGTATTTTCTCAAAATCAAGTAGTTTTTCTAGACTTTTTAGATATAATTATTGAAAGATCGAGTTTGTAAATCAATATCCACTTACTTTTCAATTGTAGTTGTGTCTTTTCACTATTAATTATTTGAATTTGGAAGAGCACACTAAAAGCACGTCTGAATTAAATGAGTAATGAGTATGAGGATATAGGAATAGTTTTTTTAGGTTATTCGATGTTTGTGGTATCTTATTATGCCACCACTTCAGGTCAGATTTAATCTCCTTGGTAATATGCATATTCGAATTATAATTCTCTTGGTTGAATCTTAGGGCTAAATATTTGGCCCTTTCCAGATGTTTGGTATACAGCCATCCATATTTAACTGCCGGGCAAGCAGATGTTATTAGGCCAAGAAATTGCGCAAATTTTAATATTTTGCAGGTTTCCCGGGTCAAAAAATATTTGACCCATTTCATAATTTTTTCTCGTTTTTCTGGGGTTAGTTCGATTGTCATTTTTATAGAATCAAAAACAAATCCTAGAAATTTACATCTGGTGCTAGGAGAAAAAACACTTTTTTTCCTATTCAATAAAAAACCAAGATATTCCAAAATATATATAGTTAATTGTACATTCCGCTGACATTCTCCTTCCGATGAACCCAAGATCAAAAAATCATACAGGTAGTTTACACACGTTACACCCCTGGCGCGTAACCATTGTGCTATCGGTTTCATCAGCTTGGTAAAGGTGTGAGGCGCTGTTGCCAAGCCGAATGGTAAAGAAGTAAATTCATAAAGGGATTTATTATAAGAAAATCTTAGAAATTTTCTATAATTTTTATTAATTGAAATCATATAGTATGCGTCCCTAAGGTCTATACTAGCCGCAAACCAATTGTACTGTATTAATCTGGTCGCGGTTCTCGCATCCTCCATTTTAAAGTGTGGAGCGACTATAAATTTATTTAAATTTTTTAAGTTTAGTATAAAACGCTTATCGCCGTTGGGTTTGTCGGCTAGAAAAATACTGGAGACAAATTGATTTTTTATAAAATTGCATTTTTTGATGATCCCCATTTTAATTAATTTGGAAATTTCACTTCCCATTTCCGGGCTTTCGGTGGGGATACGTCTTTGGTGAAAAGAGGGTTTTAGCTGATGTGGATCAACTACAAAAGGCAAGGTGTACCCTTTTATCCAGCGCAGTACAACTGGGTTGGAGGTTAGGGTGGAGCGCTCGAATAGGTGTAATTTGAAAATTTAAAAAATAGACTTTGCCTGTCTGCGGAAAAGATGTGTCCATATAAATAAGTAAAACTGCATTTTTTTGGAGAGTATTTGTCACCCCCTTCCACCGCCACAACCCCCCCAAATATATATATTTTTTTAAATTTCATTGCCCGTATACTGAAAAGTCTTATCATATTGCCATAAGTTAGTTATCCGTATTTTTTCCGAATTATAAGTCGACTCCTTCCACCGCCACAAACTCAAAAAAAAAATATTTTTTTTTAAACTGCATTGTCCGTACTATGGAAAGATTTTTCCTAATGCCATAAATTTTCCATTTTTTTTTCAAATCATATATCGATCCTTTCCACCCCAGTACACCTAAAATGGGTACTTCTTTAAAAAATCCAACTACAGTAGTACTCCAAGACTCGAATATTTTGTTGGTGAAAAACATAGACTTTTTTAAATAAAAACTGAAATTGTATTTGCAAAACATTTATTTAAATTCACAAAATAAACGATAAAACATAAAATAGAAATTATTTGATTTTAAAATCTTTTTTTGTTTCAAATTTCGGCATTAGAGTTCTGGAGTGTAATTTACTTCGAATTACCCCGTCTCTTCTTTCGTAACCACAAACAGTAACAGCTGCCTCGGTTACCACATTTAACTGCTCGTTCTACTGCTTGTGAATGACAAGGATAATTCCTAACATAGCTTATTGCTGAAGATTCTGGATATTGCACAACTTCTTCTAAGTCTTCTTTTGTCAGCTTAGTGGTAATGGGTGGTTCACTCCAAACTACGTTTTGCCAGTCGACTAATTCGTAGTAATCTTTAGCATCAAAATTAAAAGAAGGAATAGAAAAATAACGAATTTCATTTTCAGGAGCTTCGCTGGCTCTAGCTTTCATAATCTTCAGATATGCTAGCCTTCGTATATGTAGGCGTTCATCAAATAACATACAAAGCAATACATTTTCAGGATGGCCGAAATACCTGTTTCGGTTTATTACTTTATGGACTAGACATTTCAAGTCTTCTGGTAAATTGAACCATCTTAAAAAGGTGTTTTGCACCCTGAACGCAAGAAGATTTTTGTTTTATTGAAAACCATATGGGTGCATATACTTTTATAATAAAAGTTGCAAGTGTCATTAAATTTTGATTCGGTTCAGAGGTTGCAACATAAAGGCGCAAAATTCTGTTGGCGGTCGTCAACCAGCGGGAGTGCACAATTTTTCCAGGGTCACGTTTTGACAGCACAAAAGAGCAATTTCCGGTATTTACTGCGACCCACATATACAAATACTTTTGATCCGTACTCAGTTCTGCTTCTGAAATTACTGGCAATTCACCATTTATTTTGGAAAACTCTACGATTGGCAATTTTTCACAGCTGCTTAAACTTTTTCCAATTGAACCTCCAAACGCTCTGGGACCAGTGGTTTCTCCATCGAGATGTTGCAAAAGATGTCGCAACGGAAGCTCGTTTGCATGCAACATACATACAAACCATTGAAGAGGTCGTTTTAGGTTTCGCTCTAATTTGGTAATTACGCCATTTTTATTCCCAATATTAGTATTTGTTCCGTCACACCCAATAACTTCTAAACAATCTAAAGCATTTGACTGTTTTTCGAAAAACTCTGTAATAGCATTTAAAATACTTAAAGCACTTCCAGATTTCGGGGATATGTGACCAATATATTTCGAGTCCGGCTCTTCTATTAAAACGACATGTTCTTCCGTTACCATTCTTTTCCTGTTTTCTGAATATGTAAGCGTTTTATATTTCCGTCCATCGAAATAAAGCCCTCGTTTTAATATTGAATTGGAAACTGTTTGTAAGTTATTTCTATTTTTCTGTCTTGCCTTTCTTATTTTATGACGGTCAATAACATTCTCACTAGATCTGTCACTTACTAAACCATAGTCTTGAAGTACTGCCGAAGCTATGGCAGCACCAGCTCTATCGGAAATGGCATAACGGTCAAGTATTTCGGCGAGCACAGGAATTTTCATTTTATTAATTGTTTCTGAACCTGAAGCAATATTACTTGTTACTAATCCTGATGTACTAGGAAGAATTGACTCATCAGAAGAAATATTACTGTCTTCGAAATTTTTTTTAGTCCTAACACGGAATTTTGTTTTTGAACGACTGTTGCTTCATTCTTTCTAATTTCTTCTGCGTATTTTCTACATTCAATTTTTTTCTGTTGACGAACTGCTTTATAATCTACAGAGCCCATCATCATTTTTCGGGACGTTCTTTGATCTTCGAGAAACTGACGCTCTTTTAAAGGAACCTGAAATATAAATTAACAAATAAGGCTTATTTTTATTTTCAAATTTCAATATTAAATTAACTCACTTTGTTTTTCTTTGGACAAGAACATTCACTTAAATCACATTTGCAGGCAGCAATGTCAAACAATTTTCTACTGTTTTTTTTTTAAGCTTCTATTTGTAATTTATAAGCTGAAACATTTTGCCGCTGCAAATAAGGCTTCAAAAGATCTTTGCGTTTTTTCTGATAACCTTTAATTAAAACCACAATTCTCTGGTGACTTATGGTAGGGATTGAAGCATTTCTCCAAATTTCTTCAACTTTTCGAGAAACAATTTCTAATGCATTAGCCCCAATTAAATTTCGGTTAACATGTTTTTGTTCTTCTTGGTGTCGAACCCACAAAAAATATTTTATTAAATCAAAAAAAGTCGGTAGTGAAACACTTGATAAATCAGTTGGTGCACCGAAAATAGGACATTCAACGGCATTCCTTGTTAGTCTTAACATTTTTTAAATGCTTTTAAATCACAATAATCCACAAAAACAACTTAACTCACCAAGCACAAACTTGTAACTGATGTTGTTATACCACATTCATCACTGAACGGATATGGGCGTGGTCAGATTTGATCATAGGCGTACTAAAGATTTAGGCAATTATACAAAACAATTTTCTCCGAAAAAATTAAGTACAAAAAATTACCTTTTTATTATGCCTGACCCTTCAAAATACATAAAAAAATAAATGAATTCTTTTTTGTAGAATAATTTTTTTCATTTTTCACCGCCACGACGTTTAAAATAAATAAAATATAGAAATATAGTGGTGGGGATGGAAGGGAGCAATAAAAAAAATGTTATTTACTGAAAATCTTTATTTTTATTAGCCATATATTTTTCAAGGTCAGGCATATTGAAAATTAAAACTTCGTATTTTCGCTCCACCCTATTGGAGGTGACCGATTGCCATTGTTTATAAAAAAACCTTAAGCGTCCGCCATATTCATTACTTACCGGGGCTACTCCTTCCTTGCACTCTATTGTTTCGTTTTGCTCTTCTGATGATGTTCCTTCCTTGAGGTTTGCCCTCTGTAATGACTCGTCTCCCCCCATGGACGGGCCGGGCCATAATAGTTTAAATTTTTATTTTTCAATGTATTGTTGGAGGGTTTGTGGCTGACACTACCCTTGTTTTGTTTTTTATTCAAGAATGTTGCCTTGTTTGTATTTGATAATAATTTTAACTCTGCTGGTCGATTCAATATTTTTAACCGACTTAAATCTCTCAGGAAGGTTGGCTGCGAAGAGATATTCCGATGGAGTACATTTATCGGACAGTTCCTTCATGTTTCTTAAATGTGGAACTATTAGGTTTTTCCGCGTAGTGGAGACGCGGTGAAAGAGGTTTGAGAGGATTCGACCAGATTCCAAAAGGCTCGTTAACAATTCATTTTTAATGCCATCAGAAATTTTTTCAACATTCTTTAATAGGCCGGTAACACCCGTTGCCAACGCACAGATTCCCTTACCTAATTGATTCTGGACCTCAATGTAAGATGAATCTGTTACCAGGTTTTCCTTTAGTAATGCTGCTGCCACTTCCGGGTTTAATTTCGGCGGTGAGAGGTCTGGTAAATTGGATGAAAACTCATACTTGTTCAGAAGATTGACAGAATCTTCTTTTTTAATTCCATTTAGTAAAATGGCTTTCCACCTAGGGACCAGCAAATCATGCACTGAAAAACTGGCATTTTGGTTTTTTCTGGGTCCTCGCCTAAAATTTCGAGGACGTCATCTGGCAAGGAAATATCATTATGAACGACAAGTTCATCTGCGTCAATTTCACTATTTGCGACAACACTACACATGTCTCGCTCAGTAACAGGAGAAGCGCTGCAAACGCTATCAATCTCGTTATTAACCACTACACGTGGCAACGACGCCGTTTCGCTTTCGGCCACACCAAGCCCCCCGGTCTTGACCACCGATCATCGAAGTTGAAGCCGGTGCGTCATCATTATGCCTTGCGACGCGAAGTGATCTGCTTCGCGACCGGGGCGATCGACTAGCCGAGCGAGAGCGGTGGCGACGACGACCTCTGTGATGGCTTGGTTCATGAGTACGACTCCGGGATCGAGAATACGAAAAATAACGCTTTTGTTCAATAAGTTTGCATTCTAATCGTTTTAGTCTTTTGACTAACGATTTATTTTCTCTTTCATTCTCAGAATCGCTTACTAATAGGCTTCTATCTCTCTTATTCTTTTTAGATTTACCCATTCTAAAAGAGAATGCTAAAAATGTAGGATTACGCCTAAGTAAACAGCTAAAGGCTGTTTATAATAATATAATGTATGGTTAATACAAGTTTCTATGACATGTAGATGTAAAAAGGTACTTACATTTTGATAAAACAGCAAAAATCTCTCGATAGCACAGTACGATAAAACAAACTAAATCACCTTACGCTCGCAGCACAAGAAACATAATGAGGTTGGAATGCAGTGAGACGACGGACGGAGGCGTGGCGGGCGAGACAGGACCGGAATTTTGGATTTTGCTTTGAACTTTGTGCTCGAAATGCTTAAGAAGCATGTACTACAATGTAAAAATTATGTAATATTGAGGACTGGACCTGAAATTTAATTATTGTTTTTCTCAATGTTTTATAGAAAAGATTTGGCCAAATTATTCTTAAAACACATTATAAAAACTAATATACCTAATCTGATAATCGACACGCCATGTAATACCGCTCTCGCATATTGCTGTTATGCCGGCTCCACACATTGGAGCCAACATTGGCGCCAACGTTGGCGATCGTTGGGGTTTCATGTTCGTTATGGCTTCCACACATTGGGGAAGAGTTGGCACAATATCAGTCCGTTCCCGTCAGAGCCAACGTCAACATGTCTGACGGAGAAATTACTTTGGGTGCGACTGCAGTAATAATTTGTGCGTATAATTATATTTTACTACAAAAAAGAAAAAAGCGACCTCGTAGAAGAAGATGGTGGATGACAACCATGCATAGACTGAGAAATCGGTAAGTATGAACCTGTAATGTTAATAGTTGTTGTAATGTCACATTTAGTAGCAAAAACAAATTTGATTTTAATGGAATATTTTAGGTATGATGGACGTCAATTATTGAGTGACTTGGCGCGAGAACCTTCAGGAGATTTTGATAACTTCTGCCGTATGTCTGCAGCTGATTTTGAGTATCTTCTCCAGCTAATTGAACCACAAATAAAGAAAAAAGATACGCTATGGCGAGATGCTATACCTGCAAAAGTACGTTTAGCAGTGACACTTAGATTTCATGCCACAGGAGACAGTTATAAGAGCCTGCATTTCCTTTTCAAAATATCTAGCCAAGTTATATCACTAATAGTACCTGAAGTTTGTGAAGCCATATGTGAGGCCCTGAATAATTATATAAAGGTACGTTTATAGGTAAAGCAATTTTATGTGCGATTGCTTACAACGGATATTATATCATTTAGGTGGCATAAAATAATTGGTAAACGTCAAATAGTCTGACAATCATAAATAATAACTTAACATACCAATGTGATACTTTTAAATTTGGGATATGGATATTTCTACTTTTTTCTCCTTAAAGTCCTGTCAGTGTATTAAGTGAAACAGTTTTTGATTATTTTGTGCATTTTTAGGATGAATCAAGACTGTTTAAAATAGTGACAGATACATAATTAAAATTAATAAATAATTGTATGTTCACTAACCAAATATATTTTTATGTAGCCAATATACAGTTTAATTTTTATGTTCAACATTATTTAACTAGTGACATAAAGTAGATTATTTTGACACTTGGTGCGATTACAAAAAATGTCACTTTATATGTCAAAATTAGAAAAAATAACTTTATTTTAAAAATTTTGATATTGAAAGTAGACTAATGAAAAAAAAATTAAATAAGAAATAATTATATTTTTTTGCCATTTGAGAGCAATGGCACATAAAATCTTGTATATTATCCTCCCTCGCAAGATTGCTAGGTCGTAAAAAAACTCACCAAATAAAGCTCTACTCCATGTACTAATAACATAAAACAGCTATTGCATAATATTTGTAAGGAACATTTAGAACATACTTTACTTTAAACTGTTTTATTGCCAAAATAAGTACCTACAAAAAATAAAGAAACACGTGAATTGCTTTCAATCAAATGAATCAGAGCAATGGTATCTACAGCTGACCATCCAAATTTGTACACGTGTTACCAGAAGTCACAAAAGCTTGTCGAATTATATCGTTTGACATAATGTTGATGGTGTTTTGTGTTGTGGGCCTATCTACTTGATGATACTCTTCGTCATACATGTTTAGCGGATAAGGCGATGGTGTTTGTTCGTATGAAATACTGTGAAATTGGGATTGAGAAGATGCCGAAGGAGAAGGAGATTGAAGTGAAACTCTTCTAGTACTCCCATATGAAATTGAAATGTCTAATAAGGGTGTGCTGGTCATATTCTTCAGACTTTCCTTGCGTCTTTTATTGTACATAAGTTCGTCAATCTCATGCATAATATCTTTCCTTTCATCTTGATGGAATTTTTTAATTTTTGCTGCTAGCAGTTTACAAAACAAGTCGACTTCACTGGTTATGTGAAATAGTTTTGAGAACCCTTACTGCTTCGTCCATTTGTTGTCTAGCATGTGCTACTTCTGGTGTTGCAGTGGCACGTCGTTTCCTAGCAGGAGTAGAGATAGTATCAGACTGGCTGTTAATACTTTCATTTTCTTCTGTCTCCGCAGTTTGGCTAGACAATGTTCCAGGCTGAAAAAAAAATACTATCAATCCGTACCCGTAAATACTTTTTGAAATTTAGTAAATAAAATTTACGTTTTTTAGATGCCTGCGACCAGAAAGGAATGGTTGGTAGTAGCAAATGGATTTGAAAACACTTGGCAATTTCCACATTGTTTAGGAGCACTCGACGGCAAGCATGTCAAATTACAAGCCCCTATCAGCAGTGGATCCGAATTTTTCAATTATAAACATAATTTCAGTATAATATTACTAGCATTAGCCGACAGTAATAATTTCTTATTTGCTGATATTGGCACCCATGGACGTATGAGTGACGGTGGCGTTTTTAATGATAGTTTATTGTACGAACGAATAATTAAAAATGATGCTAACTTTCCGGAAGCAATTCCACTGCCTGGGGCTCGATTCTCGAGTTCATTGGAAAATTTTCCCATGGGAAAAAATTCCACTACTTATATTCCCATGGTAATAGGTTATGCAATTCTCGAACTTGTCGGAATAGACATTCCCATGGAAATAATAGTTTCACGTATGTCTGATATTAAGTTCACGAATATTTCGAAATAACCAATAACATTAAAGATATTTTAAAATTTACTGTTGGTATTATTTGTATTTGTTGTGGTTTTTGGGTAACCGATTACCTGCCGAGCCTCTGCGCTGGAGCAGATGCCGTGCCGAGCAATCGCTAGCTTGACCGAGGACAAGTGAAAATATTCGATTATGTATAATTAAAACTTATCGAGTTATTTTTAGTTTTTCTTTTCACATATTGAAAAAGAAAAAGTAGCTTTTGTATAGAAGAGCAACGAAAGTTTCGAGAAACTATATATATAAGAAATTCTTTCGTTAACGGAAATAATAAAATTTTCGAAAAGGTCTTATTAAATTTACTACAAATTTCTCAATTTGTGCTACCTATTTGCCAGTCCCTTAGCAGCTCCCACAATTTCTAACTAATTTAAGAAAATCAGTTTCTTAGTGAAAGAGAGGTAAAAATAATATACCCACATAAATAAAATAATATCAATTTATAAATACACAAAAAAAATGTTTTAACTACAATTTCACCAAAAATCCAAGATATCCAATAATCTTTGGTTATGTCTTAGTCTTTCGCGTGGTCTTTCGTCAAATTTTCGACTTTAATGCGCAAACTCTAGTACAATTCCCATTGGAAAACACAATTTCCAATGCTCGCAAGCAGGGGAATATTTTCCCATACTTCTCATTGGAAAATATTCCACCGCTTGTGTTGAGAATACGAAAACTAAATTCCCATGGGAAAATTTTATTTTCCCATGGGAATAAAAGTCGAGAATCGACCCCCTGGTAGAAGGATGTCTGTGCCATATGTTTTCGTAGCAGATGTCGCCTTTGCATTATCAAGCAGTGTGATGAAACCTTATCCATCCTGGTGTTCCACTTTATGGCAGTCCAAACAGAATATTTAATCAACAATTATCTCGAGCCCGAGTAGTTATTGAATGTACTTTTGGAATCATGACTTCAGTATTCAGAGTGTTTGCAAAACCTATGCTGTTACAACCCGAAAAAGCGAAAATCATAACTTTCACTTGTGTATTTCTTCACAACTTTTTAAAGAAAAGTAAAAGTTCAAGAAATATGTATATGCCTGAAGGAATAGACCGAATTTTAACTGGCCAATAAAATTTATTAACGCCATTACAGCAAACACCAAGACGATCAACAGATAAGGCTCGAGATATAAGAGATGAGTTTGCTAATTACTTTAACTCACGTACACATGTTTAATATTTTTTAACTGTTTACAAACACCTAATACTAAATATTAACAGAAATAAAATTGTTTTATTTCACTTACCTCTGTATTCATTGTATTGTTATTTGACTTGTTATATACTGCTCTCAGAAAACTATCCATCAATTCATATGCAAACCAGGTGATTTTATAAACATCATCTGTTGACGCCCCTGAACGAATTGAGTCTCTTATTTTCTTCCTATACAGTCGATATGTAGACATTAACGACTCTTTTCTTTTTTAAATCAGCAACTGAGCAACCCATACTAAAACTAGCTTGTAAACGTTGCCATGCATCAGCAATGGCATTTCGGTTTTTATGCTCCTTGACCATTGGGTTCCATAATACTGATTCTGCTTGATATAGCTCCAAAAACTAACACTTTTTCATTTTCCCATACCGTCTCAGACGACATTTTGTAATAAACAATTATCTTCACCACTTTACCCGCACGCCTTGCAAACAGACTGAACAAGTGCGCTATTGTGTGGACGGCAACACAAATATTGGTCCCAATCCCTTTGATCTGCGTCGCAAAAACCGACAACCAACGGAAACAGTCCAACGTTGGTGCAACATTGGTACCAACATTGGCTCCAACGCTGTTTTATCGATACACACATTGGACGAACGTTGTTGGCCCCAACGTTGGCTCCAATGTGTGGAGCCAGCATAATGCTTAACGCTCAGCGTCAGCGCTCTATCACTTTTCAACATACTGCGCTACATACACGCCATAATTTCGTACGCTTATTATTATCACTGTAGGTGCTGCCTTCGCATCTCGATATGTTTCCATATTATTGCAACGGTCCACCTTACGGCGCGTAAATATGGGCCACCTACACAGGAAGTATCAAGCGCGCTTAAAAGCAAGATTGCTATATTTTGGAATCGTGGAAACATTTGCGTTTGCTTTAATAATAATTGCAGACGAAAAAGACTGAAATACAGGAAGTAAAATATTATGTTGTAATTTAGAAGTATAATTTTCGCATGTTTTCGATAATTTTACAAATATTGCTAAAGTAGGCAATGCCTTTTTGCTTACATTGATTGCACGCCACTGGTAATCGTGATCGTTACACACAAAGGTGTAATTGTCCTCACCTACAACATATATATTTCTGCCACTTGCTCTATGTGGCTACTTGCAGCAAATGCTTCTCTGCCTAATTTTGCGATTTGCTGTTCTCTAGAAACCTTCTTCTTTTTTTTGACATTTCTTCGCATATATTTGAGATTTTCTGAGTAAATTTCTTCTATGCCAGATGGTGCGTTGATAAATTTAAAGTGGACTGTGATTTAATGATGGAGAAGCTAATCTGCGTGGCGCTTAATTAGTTGTTAAAAAATTCAATATAAATATATCGTATCGATTAAATTATTTATTTGATATTTGACTTACCAAGGTATAGTCTTGGATCACTTTTGAAAGGAATTTCTGCACTCGAAAAACAAATGGTGTAAACGGTATTAGATGCGTAAATACCCACTTTTGTTCGTTCTCGTACTCGTATCACCTTCTTATCGAAAATCGTACTTGGTACGGTTTTTGGGTAAAAAGGACAAAAAATGTAAAGTAAAGCCATAAGGTTGAGGAACAAGTCCATCAAATGTATAATATTTAAAAAAGACAAATTTGACGAGAATAACCTATTTGGATACACTTTAAATACCTTTAAAATACTTTATAAAATTAAAATGAATTAAAGAAAAAAATTAAATATTAAACAGGATCGTGACGATCCACTAGATCTGCAATATCAAGTTAATTAAATTACATAGTAAAAATACAACGTGTATGTATAACAAATTGTCTACATTTAGGATGTTCATTTTAAAAATAAAAAATTTCTTCCCCGTTACCTACACAATCCAACTCAGAATTTAATTTCTAATTTGTAACCATCTATGCAAAGTTTTATGAAAATAAATAAAACAGCTGAAATTTAAGTTTCTTATTAATTTATAAAAGGAAAGAAAATCTAAAGTTCAAGTGAAGCAGGAATTTATACAGGCAGTAACAAATCCATAAATGTAAATAGAAAGCACTACTCTCCAGTTTCTTAATCTCAGTGCTTGACACACTTAGCTATGGCTACACATAGCTTACATAACTTTGAAAAACCATTTTAATCGACCACTTTTATAACAACTTCAGTTGAATGTGATCAACTTTACAGTGTTGCTCGAATGACAAACTATTTAAGTGGTATCAAAAAGCAGAAAATTCAAATTTACTCTTACCTTATCTGATTAGATTTATCTTTTTTTTAAAAGGCCTCCAAAAGCGATTGCAAATGGTCCTTTAGATATCTTATGAAAAATTCTTTGCAACAACTACTTTTTATGTTTTCTTGCACCAACTTCCACTTTTCAGTTTCTGCAAAAGCGATTTTCTAGCAGAACTCCCCTAAAGGGGACATAAATCGTCATCGGAATTGAATCGAATTCTTTTTTTTTTTTTTTTCATTATGTGTTGCCTACAAAACAAATGAATTGATAAGTAGTTTCATTGCTTTTACGAAAGCCCTAGAAATAACATTTTTATTAATAATTTTTTAATTAATTTTTATTAGCACTGTACCTTAATATTCTCTTTACACAGTGGTCTATAAATATACAGTGTGTCTACTTAAGTTGGAACCATATGGAAAACTTTTTTATTAGTGGTTTTATGAAAAAAAGGTATTCTTGATAAAAAGTTCTGCATGGTCCAAAAGTTAAAATGCAACCATCAGATATCAATTTTTTAAAGCAGTATACGAGGTTTGTCAAAAAATCTGAATTTTGTGCAAGAGTAAAGTACCTTTATTTTTTACAATTCACAAAAATGTTATAAAGTAAAGTTGTTTTGAATTAAAAGTTATATTCAAATATGCAATTACAGCCATTTATTATGAAAATTCAGGTTTTGTGATTATTTACTAATCGTTCCGTATTAATTATTCTGGCTGGATACAATTTAACGCAATCTAGGATGCCCTGACATGAAGTATGTGACAGTGAATGTCAGAGTGAGTTGTTGTTTATAACATTACAATAAAAATGGCAAATTTATTAAATCGTGAAGAAAAAATAGAACTTGTGTTAATTGTTGGAGACAATTACAAAACACATAGAGAGGCCGCAAATATTATTAATAATAGACATCCGCATAGAAACATTAGGCATTCAACAGTTACAAAAATTTTAAATAAATTTAAGGCTAGTGGACGTATAAAAAATAAATTTAAGAATAAACGCCGAAAACGGGTTGCGAATGAAGACACTTAATTTGAAGTGATGCTTTCTGTCGTAGAGCACCCAAAAATGTCATTAAGAAAAAGGGCCTCTGCAATCCAAACTACTTCAGTAAGTAAAGATACAGTGGCAAATATTTTGAAAGGTAATAAATGTCATGCATACAAACCGCAATTTGTACACACGTTACTACCAAGGGATTACGATATTTGTTTTGAGTTCTGCGCTCTGATCCAGGGAAAGTTGGATGAAGACCCGTTTTTTACAAGAACTGTAGGGTAAATCGAGGATAGATGGCGCAGAAGGTGAGATGGCGCAATGGTTTTGCAGCGCCACCGCTAGTGTTAAAGATGAGCGGATGCGCTCTGATGTACTTCAGTTCATAGTAAACAAGCCGCCGCACAGTTTGTGTTCACCAGTTAAATGCCTATTGGAATATAGTTTTATACGTGATCCGGTGGGAACAAAACTATTTTTCCCATTTCCTTCTTAGCGCTAGTGAACTTTAAATTTAATAATAATTTTAGTCATGTTATCGTCTCAAGTAAGTAAAAACATTCTAGTTTTGTTGTATAACCTTAAAATTCCGCATTTTTCAAAACGTGTTTGGTTTGTGAGGTGCGCCATCCCTCCTCTCACAATGAGGATAGATGGTTCACATATTTTTGAGGTGAGATGGCTTATTAATATTTATTTTTCTTTTCAGTATGCCAACAAAATACAAGCGCACTGGAAGTTGTTCCAGGGCTAGTTGGACCGAACAACAGTTAGCCGCAGCCATTGAAGCCATTAATAAAAATATAATGGGAGTTAATGATGCTGCTCGAAATTTTGGGGTACCGGCAACCACTCTACGAAGAAGAAAATTGAGAAAAAATGTAAAGAAAGGTCCTCTTGGACCCTCCTCCACATTAGGCGAAGCAGCTGAGTCAAAGTTGGTCCAACATATCCTAAAACTTCAAAAACACGGTTTTGCTCCTACTCGAACCGACGTGCGAAGTATGGCTTTTAAATTGGCCGAACAGCTGGGCATTAAACATCGTTTTAATGAGGAATCGAGATTAGCTGGTTTTCCATGGCTCAAGTTATTTCTGCAGAGAAACCCAAGGCTGTCAGTGAGAAAAGCAGAAGGGGTCTCTATTAATCGATCCTTGGGTATGAACAAAAAAGATGTTGAGGATTATTTTCAGCTGCTAGGAAATATTCTGGCCGAAAACGATGTCATAAATAAACCTGGACATATTTATAATATGGACGAGACTGGTTTACAGCTTAATAATAGGCCAGGGCATGTCATTGTTCAGAAAGGATCTAAAAATATCGCAAGTATCAGCTCCAGTGAAAAGGGAGAAACCATCACGGTTATAACCTGTTGTAACGCAGAAGGCGTTTTTATTCCCCCTACCTGCGTAATGAAAGGCAAAAATAAAAAACAGGAGTTTGAGGATGGGATGCCCCCAGGATCCTTGGTCTACATGTCGGTAAAATCAGCCTATGTCAACAGTGACATATTTTTTCAGTGACTTAGAGATCAGTTTGTTCCCAGAAAGCGACTGGTGCAGTTTTGTTACTGCTTGATGGTCATTCTTCACACTGTAGTAACATTGAAATGCTAGAATACTGTGTTGACCACAACATCATATTGTTTTGCTTACCGAGTCATACGACACAATTTTTACAACCGTTAGATAGATGTTTTTTCAGATCGTTTAAATTAAACTACTACTCAGCTTGCAATTTATACATTAAAAATAACCCAGGACGAAAGATCACCAGATTACAATTTGGAAAATTACTTGCTGAAGGATGGAATAAATCTGCAACTGTAAATAATGGAACTTCGGCATTTAAGGCTACCGGAATTGTGCCATTTAACCCTTCTGCTATCCCAGATGACGCTTATTTGACTGAAAATAGTATCATACTTGAGGTCTCTGATGCAGTTGAAAATAAAGAAAATCCTGATGGCAGTTCTCAAAGTTTCAACAAAGCTTTAGCTGATGACAATCAACAACCTGGCTGCAGTTGGCAGACTGTAGGTGAAACTGTACCAGAAAAACAAAATAAATCGCCTGCAGAAACTAATGCAAATACTCCTGTGAAATGTACCCCTGGAAAAATACTGGATATAATCTCACCTGTTCCGGTTGTTTATGTTGCCGTTAATTCGGTTCGAGCCAGGAGCAAGCAGCTGGCAGCAATTTTAACCACAGAGGCAACAATTGGCGAAAAAAAGGAGAAGGCGACTAAGAAAACACAGAAAGAAAAAAAGACCAGTAAATCAGAACCAGTTTTTAAGAAATCAAAAGTGACCAAAAACAAAACTAAGAAAGCTTCCAAACGAGACTCATCTTCAGACGAAGATCTAGAAGCACCGACATTGGATGACTCTTCGGATGCTCGTTCAGATGATATGGACGATGCTGACGAGTCTTGCACAGGATGTGGTAAAACGTACTCCCAAACCACAAAAAATGACGACTGGGTTAATTGCTTACGTTGCTCCAAATGGTTCCATGATTCTTGTTCCAAGTTTGTTAACTTTTGCCATGACTGTGGTGTTGTTGTATGCAAAACAAAGTAACATTTTGGCCAAAATATCATTTTTTTTTTCAGTTGCACCATCTCACCTCAGCACTGTGGGGGAGATGGTTTTTGTTAACTATTTTAATTTTCTTTTACGAATTAAAAGTTTAATTTTTTTATGAATTTTAATACTTAAGACATGTTCCTAAACTCAATAAAGGTTCGTTATAAAAATTGACAGCAATTCTAATTCAACGTATGCAAATGTTAACATAAAATTTCAAAACCTGGGCCATCTATCCTCGATTTACCCTAATATTTTCCGATGAGGCAACATTTTCTTCAAACGGAACCGTATCATCACAAAATTGTCGCTGGTGGTCTAACAGTAATCCAAACTTTGTAATAAAAACTCGGAACCAATATTCTTTTAAAACGAACGTATGGTGTGGTGTGTACAAAAATAAATTAGTTGGACCTTTTTTTTTCGACATTCCTTAAATTCCGCACATTACTTACAATTATTACAAAATCAAGTAAGTGATTTTTTGCACGACCTTCCGTTACAAGAATGTATGACAATTTGGTTCCAACAAGATAGTACATAGTACATTAAACGTTAGAGTACTCCTTGAAAATATGTTTAATGGGAAAGTGATTCACAGGTATTCAGATATTTTTTGGCCTCCTAGGTCTGCTGATTTGACTCCCCTTGACTTTTTTTATGGGGTTACTTAAAACAGCAGGTTTATCAGCGAGGACCATTTGATGATGTAGACCATTTGGAGAGGATTATTTCTGAAGAATGCCAAAAAATTAATCGGAACGTAATACAAGAGTTTGACAAAAGAACAATTACATGTTTACAAAGAAAAGGTGGATATGTCGAAGCTGTAGTACATTGAATTAAAATTTAATTATGTTTGTTTCTGTTTAATAAATATTCTTTGTATGGATTTTTCAATTTCTACAATAAATAATTATTATGCATTCATTACGTATGTAAATTGCAAGGTTGTTCAAAAACAGTAATAAATAGAAAGGTTGTCATATTTTTAACAGATAAGAGAGATAAATTGTATCAAGTCAGAATAATTAATACGGAATGATTAGTAAATAATCACAAAACCTGAATTTTCATAATAAATGGCTGTAATTGCATATTTGAATATAACTTTTAATTCAAAACAACTTTACTTTATAACATTTTTGTGAATTGTAAAAAAAAGGTACTTTACTCTTGCACAAAATATCTGATGGTTGCATTTTAACTTTTGGACCATGCAGAACTTTTTATCAAGAATACCTTTTTTTCATAAAACCACTAATAAAAAAGTTTTCCATATGGTTCCAACTTAAGTAGACACACTGTATAATAGGTTTACTTTCGGGAAACCAAAGTTTTTCGTAATGATTCAAATTTAAAAATGTCTGTCCGTCTGATGTCACTTTTTCAAGAAAAATCAAGCTCTATAAGGACATGAAGCACATGAATAAAAAAGGTTAAAATAAAAAAAAACATAATTCAACAAAGAAATTTTTAGTAAAAATCTGACAAAAATCTAAATAAAAATGGGGGTTAAGGGGGCTCAAATATTAAATCCTAACTCAGATATAAAAAACAAAATCAACTTGATATCAAGGAAAAATCAAGCTCTATAAGGAATACTGAAAAAAATAACATGCTTAAATTAATTTGGGGTGTTACACAGAAAAAATCACTACCTATTTATTAAAAAAAATTATTTTTATTTAATAATTAATTTTGTTGCTATAGTCTCTTTGGAACTTGCTATTTTATTAAAATAAAATTTATCGAAAATTTTTATTTCAGATTTATTTTTATTAAAATAATATTATCCTTATTTAATAGAAAATTCCATAAAAGTATGCGAAATAATGTTGTAGATATAAAAGAGTATTATTTAAAAGGTAAAAACATTTATGAGCATATATCATAGAATATTCTGTGAGAATAATTAAATAGTTTTTTAACTGAAAAGAGAGTATTTTAGAAATTATAAACATTTTCAATAAATGTAAAATAATGTTCTTTTGATAGTATGACATTACAAAAGATATACTTAATAAAGCTAAAGAAAGTACTTTTAAATTTATAAACGGTATATATACATTAGAGTGGTCGTTAAAAATTAAATTCTTTCGGACGCCCAACAAAATCCTTTCTTTTGACGATAAACTACAGGAAAAATTTTGCTTTTTTATTTTCGACAAAAAGAACACGTGCCGGGGGCCAATTGAAGTTCAATTTTCGATAAAATTATAGTTTTCTGAAATATTTGTCACAATATTTCAATTTGGACAAAAAATCATCAAAACAGGCGTATAGGAAATTAAATTCTCTACAAAAGGGATTCTTTCGGTTTTAAATAAAGTTCATATCCATGTAAAAATATGGTTTATGGCATCATCGTCGATCAAAGCTCCCAATTGTGATTTTCAATTGATACAATCGATTTACAACTTCCAATCAATTGACAAAAAACTATCCTCTGCTGCTTTGAAAAAAATTTTGAATCATTTATGGTATCTCGCTCCAGAAAACTGTTTAATGGCATTATTCGATGACAGTGTTGATAGAGAAACGAAAAAAAAAAAAAATGGTTAAAAAATTATTCGATACTTCTAATATCGAACTTGATTCCTCAGATGACAGTCAAATCTATAATTCAAAAAAATTGGTAGTAGCTGAAAAAGATGTACCAAATTTATTTGACCACGGATTAGAACAGTTCGTTAATCCCTCTTCAATTAGTTTCTTTCTCAAATTGGGTTTGGATACAAGTTGGTTGAAAGATGATTGTGAGAACTGGCAAGAAAATATAAATTATCAGGTCTGTTTAAACGCTGTAAATAATTTACCAGTTGTGAACGATGTTGCTGAGCGCGTTGTGAAATTAATGCAAGAATACAATGATTTTTTTACGAAAGATGAAGATCAAAAGCAGTTTATTATTCAAATTTTGAATGATTACAGAGTTCTAAACATAAAAAATACAAAAGAAAGCTTACTCAAACCGTGGAATTGATAAATCGGTCTATGATATATAAACTTGTACTTTTTCGTTTTGAAAATGAATGAATAATATCAAATATAACTTGGTAGTCATTAACTAGACCTACATTAATGAATAAGTGTATATAGAATTTACAAAATTGTTCATATTTCAGAAAAAATAAAGTTTTTAGTGCTAAAATAACTGACTCAATAGAGTTTCTAAGTTTACTAATGATATTATCTCGATGGATATGAACTTTATTTAAAACCGAAAGAATCCCTTTTGTAGAGAATTTAATTTCCTATACGCCTGTTTTGATGATTTTTTGTCCAAATTGAAATATTGTGACAAATATTTCAGAAAACTATAATTTTATCGAAAATTGAACTTCAATTGGCCCCCGGCACGTGTTCTTTTTGTCGAAAATAAAAAAGCAAAATTTTTCCTGTAGTTTATCGTCAAAAGGAAGGATTTTTTTGGGCGTCCGAAAGAATTTAATTTTTAACGACCACCCTAATATACATAGAATAAAAAATTATTTTAATAATATGAAATGACAAAAATTATCTTTTAATTTAAAAGATTGTGATTTGCAAATAATAATAAAGTACTTTTAATACGTCTAAAAGAGTTTTTTCTTAATAATATTAAATATTTAAAAGAACAAACGACTTACCTGTAAGGAAGTTCGTTCTGGATTATATGAGTATACTCGTCCAAATAGATATCACACCCTGTAGTACCAATATTACACTTTATCGAGCACAATTTTAAAGAGTGAATCACAAAAAATAGACAAAAAACACACTCTTATCAGCAGCGGCTATACCTGCCTCAACCACTGCGTATTAATTTCATTACATTATTTTGCATAAAAAGAAAATAAGTAAAACAAGGAAAAAGAAAAAAAAAAGAAAAAAATTAAACTTGTGGGGTGGGTGTTTCACATGGGTTTGGGACCTATCTATTTGGACGAGTATACTCATATAATCCAGAACGAACTTCCTTACAGGTAAGTCGTTTGTTCTTTTAATTATATTTCGTATACTCGTCCAAATAGATATCACACCCTGTAGATGTTTAAAGAATTCGGATTTTTTTTTTTTTTTTTTTTTTTTTTTTTTTTTTTTATAATATATTATATACTGTTTTTAAATAATAATAAAAAACCAAAGAAATTAAATCCTCTATTTATTTATAAATTCTACGAAAAGAAAAAAATATAACATTTCTAGCTACAAAATTATAAACATATATTATAGGTAATACATATTTTGAATAATAATTGGTTACTTTAATTCATCTAACCAATCAAAACTAAAATAACAATACAAACTAATCCTTAACAAAGTTAAGAACAACAATAAACTATTATTAGGCATTATTAGTAAGTACCTCTATAAAATTAATTTTTTTATTTTCCAGCGGTCTATTATAGAATTTTTGAAAAACTTGCGACTTTGGGGTCCATCCTATCGTATTTTTTATTTGATCAATATTCAGTCCCCTTCTATAAACCGCTGAGGAAGTTGCGTGTCTAGTACTATGAGTATTGAATATATTTGTGTCAATTCCGCTTTCCTTTAACACTTGTCTTATCCAGCGGCTTATAGATTGGGCGCTTGCAGACTTATTAGGTTTTTTAAAAGTCAAAATTAAAAAATCTTCATCCTTTCTTAATGATTTTGTTTTTTCTAAGTATTCCTTTAGAGTACTTGCCACGCAAAGTTGTGGAAAATCAGTAAATACCTTAAATTCTAAAACTGGCTGTGCTCTTTTATAACTTGAAGTCTTTAATATTTGTGAAATATATATTTTAATTACGGAGTCTGTATCTGCTATATTTTTAAGCTCAATTTTCGAAATAGATTGAACCCTTTGTCCCGTAGCCAGAATTAACAACACTACCAATTTTTTAGTCAGCATTTCTAAAGAAAGCGTTTTTAATGGATACCATTTACTAATAAAATCTAAAACAGTAGATGGATCCCAAGTTGAATTATATTTAGGGAAGTTTGGTTTAATTCTAAATACTCCTTTAAGAAAACGATTAATTAAAATTTCGTTCCCGTTTGTATAGTTTAAGATAAGGGACAGAGCAGATCTATGTGAATTTAACGTAGGAAATGATGCGCCATTTAAAAATAAATCATTAAGGAAGGAAATAACATTTCCAATATCCGCTTTATATATATTCAACTTTCTTTGATTACAAAATATATACCATTTTTTATAAGTACCACTATATTGTTTGAGCGTAGATTCGCTCAAAGATTTAATCATAATTGGTATGGCTGCGTCAGGAACACCTCTCTCTAAGAACGATCCCCGGATAATTTCCCGGCTACTAACGAAAGATTCGCCCACAATGGATGGGGGGCCCTAAATGGAGATGATAACATGGTTTTATTTGGTGTAAAAATTATTGGATCCTCTATACAGAGGTCTAAAAATAGAGGATACCAATATTGGGTAGGCCAGAGAGGCACAACTAAAATTCCTTTGGCTTTATCTCTTATTATTTTATTTAATACCCTGCCAATTATGGAAAAGGGTGGAAATGCATAGAAATAGAAACTATTCCATCTTAATGTAAAGGCATCGCAAGCTAGAGAACCTGGATCTTTATGCCAAGAGACATAATTTTGACATTTTTTGTTAATAATAGATGCAAACAAATCAATTATCGGATTACCGAAACACGAAACAATTATTTTGAAAACTTGAATATTTAAACTATATTCGGTCTCAATCGATAAAGATCTAGACTCTAAATCTGCTTGTGAATTTTCTTTGGAAGTTATATAACTTGCATGAATAAAAATTTTACGTATTTCACACCACCTCCATATATCTTTAGTTAATTGGTTTAATTTATGAAATCGTATACCACCCATTTTATTAATGAAAGCAATCGCTGTTTTATTATCAACGCGAAGTAAAATACGACAATTGGTTTTTTCAGAAGCAAAACATCTTAGTGCGTAAAATACTGTTAGTAATTCTAGATAATTGATATGATAATATTTTTGTCTTTCATCCCAAAACCCATGGGTAGAATTGTTTTCGCACACAGCTCCCCACCCTGTTTTTGAGGCATCAGTGAAAATAACCAAGTTAAATTCTTGATTATGAATATTATTTGTAGTTGTTAAAATATTATCTTTCCACCATTTTAAGTCGCATTTTACTGATTCAGAAATTAACATGATAGCATTATACGATTTTAGTTTTTTAAGAGCTAAATACTTGGCACGTTCGAGATGTTTAATATAAACCCACCCATAACTTACAGCAGGACATGCAGCAACAAGTATGCCAACCACTTTTGAAAATTCTCTAATGCATATTTGTTTTTTATTTTGTAATTTAATAACCTTATGTAAAATTAAATTTCTCTTTTCCTGGGTAAGTTCTAGGGTGAGATTCTGACTATTGTAAATAAAGCCAAGGTAT
This sequence comes from Psylliodes chrysocephalus, assembly GCA_927349885.1. Taxonomy (NCBI): domain Eukaryota; kingdom Metazoa; phylum Arthropoda; class Insecta; order Coleoptera; family Chrysomelidae; genus Psylliodes; species Psylliodes chrysocephalus. Next base: position 95,098,909 of record OV651814.1, on the reverse strand, counting down.
TTACAAACATTCGAAGGTGTCAATTTACATTTTTTGTAATTTATTATAAATCCCAAATTTTCCAAGACTAGAATAATATGTTCAACACTTTTCTCTGTTTCTTGTTTACTCTTTCCTACCACCAGAATATCATCTAAATATATTATACAGCAAATACCTTTTAGTCGAAGGGTTTTAAAAACTGGTTTCAATAATTTTGTGAAAATAAAAGGAGCTGTTGAGAGACCCATTGGCATTGCATTATATTCATAAAGACAATCTTTAAATTTAAATCTTAAATATTTTTTACAGTCTTTCGAAATAGGTATCATATAATAAGCGTCCTTTAAGTCAATAGTAGACATAAAACACCCTTTAGTTAAAATATCTTTTACCGATTTGTAATTTTCTAATTTGAAATGTGGAGGTTCAACTATAAATGTATTTAAATGTTTCAAATTTAAAATGAAACGATGTGAACCATCCGGTTTCGTAACTAGAAAAAAGGAAGATAAAATTTCTCCCGCGACATGTTCGCATTTTCTTATCACACCTTTTTTAAATAAATTTGAAATAGCTACATCCAAATTTTTTGATTCTAAATGGCTATAATTTCTAGGTTGATATATATAAGTTTGAACTGGAGCCTTTATAAAAGGAATTTTATAGCTTTTAACCCATGACAGGATATTTCTATTTTTAATAAAAACCTTCCAGTTTTTTTTATATAACCTTAACCTACCGGCGTACAAACTCACCGTGTTTATTTCCGATATCCTTTTCTCTCCTGATAATATGATGTTCTCTGAAATTTGTTCACTGACGGCTTTTTCATTTTGGACTTGTAGTGGGGGCCTCGGTAGTTTAAAGAACCAGTGTTACATGGTACATTGAATTTTGCAGTATTTGCCACGCTTGCGCTCTGTGTTCCAGAAAACCGTTTGTAATTGGTAGAATTGGGGCCTGCATTTTTTAACTCCTTTCCGGTACGAAGATGATTTTTGGCTTCCTTAAACTTCTCAGCAAAATCCATTCCGCATAAAAATTTGTCAGGCTTACTCTCACGCACAATTTTTCTAACCGTATGATTTAAGCTGGCTTCAATGTGGTATTTTCGTCTAGTTGACTCCATGTGAAAAACGTCGGTAAAAATCTTCCCCGAATCTATTAAACATGGAATTATTTCCGTCTTAAGATCCCTCATCAGAGTATTTTCATCAACACTAAGCAATCTGTTCAGACCTTTTGCAAGAGCAGCTAGACCGTTGCCAATCTGGCCTTGAATTATAGAGCTATACTTATCCTCTTTTTTCTGAGCTTCACTAATTGAAGCCAAATTTTCCGGATTGAGTTCAGGACTTTTAAGGTGAGGTATATTTTTAGGTATCAGGTACTTTTTTTGGAGAGCCTCCTTTTCTGTCTTGTCAACAACAAGATCAATATATTTATTCCAGTATGATGCAATAACTGATTGTACTTCCTCACCCCATAGTGGAGTATTTCCCACGGGTTCTTCCCCAAAAAGCAACAAATACTCCTGCGGTAATTCTCCATTTTGAGATATCACAGCGTCTTGTAGTACATCGACCAGTATATCATTTACTTCCTTTTCATTATGCACTTCAACTTCGTGAATATCATGCACTACTTGAGGTGAATCACCTTAAAAAGTAAAAAGGGAAAAATTACTTACCATTTTATAGTTATATTAAATAAACTAGCTTTAACAGTTTTAGCTATTCGTTTAATGAGACTTAACAGTTTTGTCTCTTCGAACTACTGAGTAATAGTTTAATTTTAGCTTTAACATTTTTAGCTACGAGTGTACTCACTGTCGGTATCAGTATCACTTGAAAAACTTGAATGTTTTCGACGTTTTTGTCGAACACTTTGGTTTATGCGTTCCAATTTTCTCATTAAACGCCTCCTTTTTCTGTCCAAACGATCATTTTCGTCACTACTATCACTAACCCGTTTATTCGGCATTTTTAATTTTACTCGACAAAGCACAATAATGTAATGAAATTAATACGCAGTGGTTGAGGCAGGTATAGCCGCTGCTGATAAGAGTGTGTTTTTTGTCTATTTTTTGTGATTCACTCTTTAAAATTGTGCTCGATAAAGTGTGATATTGGTACTATAGGGTGTGATATCTATTTGGACGAGTATACGAAATATAATTTAAAAATATTCATTTAATGATAAGTAGAGTTCTTTTAAATTAAAATGCCCTCTTTATAAATTTACAAGAATCTTGTTTTAATAATATAAAATAACTTTAAAATGTTCTTTTGCTAGTAGAGAAGGCGTTTAGAAAACGTACAGAGTCAACCAAAAATTTTATACCTTTGGAAACCTATAAGTTAGCAATCTTTTAATAATACCATCAAATTTTTAGTGGAACTAGGATAAACAAATTCAGAAGAGCCCAAATAAAATATATTTATTAAACAAAATGTAATAAAATAATAAAACATAACACAAGGTACCTATTTAATTCGAGTTTAATTCATTTTCTAGTATTTTAATTTGTGGTAAAAACCTTATCATGCAATGTTTTATTTTATAAAAGTAATTTTGAATGAACTGCCACACTGTTTTTGATTGACATGGATATTGCAGGTCAAACAACGTCTACGTCCCGAAGAAAAGTGTAACAAGTCCAAATAAGCAAATGTTACAGGAGAAGAGAAACACATTTTGAAGTTAAATAGATTAAAGACGACTTCGCGTAAGGCGTCTAGACTAAGTAAAGTTAAAATGTAATAAAAATGTAATATTTGTACTGCTAAAACAAGATGATTTGAATAAGTTACAAATAAAATTAGTGCTTACTTATTAAGTTATTTTGAGTTAGTACAGTTTTCATCTGAAAATTGGTGTTTTGAAAAATATATTTTAAGCGAACTAATTTTATAAAAATGTATTAAAAGTTATTAAAATATTACATAAATAGCTTAGTTAAATGCTACAAAGACTCATAAAATGATTTGTAGTATTTCGGCATGTATCCCTTCTCCAACAAAAACTTCAAATCTTCACTTTTCTTATCAGTTAGTTGACGTTTACGGTTATAGGCTTTTTTCAGGGTTGGTATTCCTGGCTGTTTAAGCTCATCGACTTTTTGTCTTTTTGTGTGAGGTCGTTTTTTTTTTGTAAAATTTCCACCGTCTTGAATTGGGGATCAGAGTACAAAGTTTTATAGAAGAATTTGTATGGTTCGTTTTTTTGATTTCTAACAACTCTTAAATCGTTTATTGTTAGCTGGTCTCCTTCAGAGTTTACATTAAAGTTAGATCCTAAATCAATCATTAATTGCTTGATATCCATAAAATCCTCGTTAGTTCCCGTACACGATAGGGTTCTCCTTTTTTCTTAGCAGTCCTTATTAATTGGATGAATTGTTCTGGAACGAAAATGGGTCCTGATTTTAAACACCGACGAACCTGAAAGCAATAAATTATGAATAATATTAGCAAAAAAGCAGAGACGTAATGATATTAAGTAGGCCCCATATTATAGGGAATTTTATGTCTTCAAAAAATTTCATTTTGTTGTGTAGACTTTAACTGCACAAAACTTAAAACTTTTAAATAAAAATCCGTTCTTTTCTTAGCCTCTGGTGAAATGAGCAGAAGCATAATTTCTCTAAAAGTAATTATAAAAGTATTACCTGTTTTTCGATAACTGAATGAGTTGAATCCCCCTCATTTTGAGTATGGCCCATGACAAGAAACTTTTGTGTCATTTGTTTGATTTTATATTTTTGTACTGCGTAAATCAAGGCTGCTATCAAAAACCTGTAACAAAATAATAGTTCTTGAGTTTTTTTTTCTTCCTGGTGTTTGTCATATTCCAATTTCAATTTTAATTTTTCCTCTTCACTAGCATGATCATAAATATAACAAAGGTTGCATTGGTCCTTTGTACATAAAAGGATATATTAAACTCCCTGTTAAATATATCCGAGAAGAGATGATAGTTACCATAAGGTTTATTGGCAATTTCGCACTACATTTGGTATTCCCTTTGCAAATCTGCTATTGTTTTTCCACCTTCAATATATTCTTTGTTGCTCTGAGCCCGCAAGTAGTGGCTTTCTATTCTCGGTATTGAGGCTATAAATTCTTTGATATCATTTTTAATATCATCATCTACTCTTTTATGCTTCCCATGTTTATCTCTTTTATCATCGCTAACAGATCCAGAAGATGTTCTTTTTTGTATTACTGTATAGATAGTTCTAGCATTTATATCCAAGGTTCTCATAAAAACAATTTACACACTCGAATTTTGTCTTGATTAATTTGAAAATAAAAAGCATTGTTTAATCTTCTGCTGTTAGGCTGTGGATATCTGTAGTTTGGCTTAATCGACTCCATGTTTCTAGATATAAATTCTCGTTTTCTATTAATATCTATTAAATTGTAATACTCGTCAAACAATATTGATCGTTGCTCCTGGGTTATCCTGTTGATACATTTGTATTTGCATCTATCGGAACAAGGTGGTTTCATAATTTTTGCTGCTACTATTCTTTTAGATTTTGCACAGGACGTATACTCTTTGCCCAAATTTCGTAAAATTTTGCTTTTTTCCTTAGTCCATTCTGATTCCTTACGTAACCTTTTCCTAGTCTTCTTTGGTTCTGTACTTTCTGTAACTTTTTCTATCACATTTTGAACTTCTTCTTGATCGTCTTGTGCAGCTGTAATTTGATTTTCTTTTAAAGGACGTGTGAGCATTTCAGTATTGCTGGATCTTGGAGAACTAGACGATGAAGAAGATGAGTCTGATGAAGATGTAGAGCAGGGATGGGGAAACTTTTTCCTCCGCGTGCCAATATTTACTAACGAAATATATGGCGGGCCAAGTTGTTGATTTTTTGGCTATATTATTTATTGAAATAAAAATTATGATATGTATTTTCTGAAACACTAATTTATTGTGCAAAATTACAAAATATTAATACAAGAAAGAAATTGCAATTAAATTAAACTTTTAAGTTGTCTGCGAAGTAGAAGGATGAGGAGCGCTGGTCTTTGTAGGGACATGTGACATGTGGAACTGTTTTTGTTTCTGCATGATGTCATCATAAGCCGGCTCCATTTGTGATGCTGAAATTTTTAACAGTGAAAAAAGGTGGTCATCCGAAAGCCTATTACGAAGACAATTTTTTCTTAGTTTCATTATTGAAAACGTTTGTTCGCACAAATAGCTTGTACCAAACATAGCCATTATTTTTTGAGCGTGGGCAACTATATTTGGGTATTGTGTCCTAGATATGGACTTATAAAATTCCAATTTGTTGGTGTTGAGAAATAGTTGCTTCAGATGGGTATTGCATTGCATCTCAATTAGTTCAAGTTGGAGGTTAGCGGGTGTTTCATCAACGTTAACATTAAAAGGCATCGAAAAAATATTTAGTGACTGCTCAATTCTCTTAAAATCTTGAAATCGCTTCTCAAATTCCTCGTGCAGTTTCTTCAGTTGTTGAGCGAACCTATTTAACTTGTCGTCTGAGACAGGTGATACGCTGCTCAGTTTGGGAAAATGGGTAAGTTCATTTTTCTCTACACAACTGCAAAACAATTTAAGCTGCAATTTGAAGGCTTTTAAATGTCCCCAAAGCTCATCTAAGAATTGATTCTTTCCCTGAAGCTTCGTATTTAATTTATTTAGGTGTGACAGCAAATCTGTGAAAAATGCGAAATCAGGAAGCCAATTTTCGTCAGCCATGATCTTAAAGTCGTCCCATTTACCTTGCTCCGTCAGAAAGTCTTAAATCTCCTTTCTTAAGTTCCACACTCTCTCAAATGCATTACCACAGCTTAACCATCTCACTTTAGTATGGTAAAGGATATCAGAGAACTCGCTTTCGGTGGATTTTAGAAATTCTTGGAATTGTCGATGCATCAAACCCCGTGAACGTATTGTGTTGATAAGTTTAACAACCACACTCAAAACGGGTTGTATGTCAATAGCTGCTTTACACAACACATCCTGGTGTATTAAACAATGCAGAAATAATACATTATTATTAGGATTTTCTTTGCAAAATATACCCATAAACCCCAAATGGCTTCCCACCATATTGGGTGCTCCATCCGTGGTTATGTTACATAATTTATCCATAGGCAAGTTAAACTTTGAAATACCCTCAAAACAAGAATCGTAAATAATTTTTCCAGTTGTTTTTCCTTTCAAGGATTGTAAGCATGCTAATTCTTCGGTTATGTTGAACTCTGAATCAATTGCTCTAATAAAAATCAGCAATTGGGCAGTATCGTTCATGTCTGTGCTCTCATCCATGGTTAGAGAAAAGTATTCAAATTTGTTACAATTCATTTCTAGCTGTAACGATAATTGTTTAGCGATGGCGTCAATTCGATCAGTTATCGTTCTCCGTGATAAAGCTAAAGATTGAAACTCTTTACTTTTTTCTGGACAAATAATGTTGCTTACAGCCACCATGCAATCTTTTACAAATTCACCATCCGATAATGTTCTGTTACTTTTAGCAATTTTGTAAGCTACAACATAACTTGCCAGTGTTGCAGCCTTCTGAGTAACAGATTGCTTTGTGAACATGTTCTGCTGTCCACGTAACTTCTCTTTTTGCCTTTCAACAAAAGACTTTTTCTCTGCTTCCGTCATAGATAAATATTTTGCACTTGCATGTTTTTTTGAGAAGTGTCGAGACAAATTAAAATCTTTAAAAACTGCAACTGTTTCATTACAAATGAGGCAAACTGGTTTGTCTTTAAATTCTGTGAAGAAATATTTCCATGACCATTCTTCTTTAAAAACTCGACACTCAGAATCGACTTTTCGTTTTTTGGTCGTCATTTTGCTGCCGTAACAAAACAATAAAGCCAACATCAATACATCGCCCAAACATATTTTATAATCAAATCATTTCAAGACACAAAAAGTGATGACAAAGTACGTGATAACATCTTACCTTGCTGATTTAAAAATGTCACCGTCTGTTAGCTGATTGTTGTAGTTTCGTAAGTAAGAAAATACGGCGTACGAACATGCGATTTGAAGTAAGACAAAACTTTGACTGCGGCGGCGGTCGGACCGCGCGCGCCCAGTCGATAGCTTCATTTTCGGTTTTCGTTTACCGCCCGTGCTCGTGAAATAATACACGTGATTGTTTTATGCGAGACGTGCTCTGTCAATAAGAATGAAATATGAAATTTCTACAATATGAAAAATTCACTTGATTTTTTGTTTAATGTTCACGACAGTCACGGGCCGGATTTCAACGCTTCGCGGGCCGGAGATGGCCCGCGGGCCGTAGTTTCCCCATCCCTGATGTAGAGTCTGAGGACGAAGATGAACTTGAGTCGTAATCAGGATCTTTAACAGTATCATCTTCGTCCTCGCTAAAATACACTTTATTATCAAGAACCTCATTTTCTTTTGTTTGATCAGAATAATTGCTATTTACAGCTTCACTGCTATTTCCAGCTTCATTTTCTGAAGGATAAAAAAGATCGCTTATTTTGGGATGGTCTTCGGCTGGTTTATTCTCCTTGGAAGTTAATGTACAGTTACAAACATTCTCAGTACCCTTGTTAATGGTTTGATTTGGTTCAGGGGTATTAAGAGTCCTGTCAACCTCTTCTTCCTTATTGTCAACTTTAAGAACCGCTTGCACCATTAATTTACCTCTTGACATGATATTAGCTGTAACAAAAGCATGTGCCGATATAAAAAATAAACATAACATAATAGAATTAGACAGTTAAAATTTTTTTAAAATATATAGTTGTTTTCTATCGAATAGCCAAAAAATAACGAACATTTCAAACAAAAAGTTTGATATCTTTTATGAAACATTGATAGTTGGCTTTATAATATTCTGCAAACAATAAAAAACTCACCTTATAAGACTTTCTTATTCCTTTAATAAAACAATAAAACTGGATTAGTATCGTAATACGTCAAAATGTCCTTAACTTGATGCAATATTAACGGCGTTAACACCAAAAATATTATTAAAAAACGTATGTAATATCCGAAGAAAACCGTATCAACGCCGAATGATACAAGGTTCATCCGACACAAATCGCGACTGGTACACTAAATTTCCGTTGAAAACTGTTTTAACTACAAATAGTACAAAAACACTTAAAATGTCAATTATATTTTCTAAAATGTTCCGAGGAAAACCGTAATAATTTAAAATGGTACACTTTTCCGCGGAAATAAGTCCAAAAATAGGTATGAATTACGAAGAAAAGAGATATAACTACAAATGTTACACTTTTCCGGGGAAAAAGTAAACTTATATTTATTAGCCTTTTAACCGAAAACGTATTAACTACAAATGTTACACTTTTCTACGAGAGCGATACGAATTAACCTGTAACAATCCATTAATAGTACTGTTTTCTGCGGAACCCAACACCAAACGTGTTCCGACAAAAAGAGCTCTCCACGCCCTCTATCCAAAAGTATTGGAATTATCTTTGTTACAGTTTTCTTCGGAGATAGATTATTGTTTTTACTACTCATTCGTAAAATAAACTGATTTTTAAAATTTTTTGAGTTATTACACTTTTCTTCGGGGTGTGCGATATATAAGCTTTCAGTATACTGAAAAATTTATATTTGACACCGTCTGAATAGGTTAAATTTTATTTTGTATTCTCTGTGGTATCACCACAATGATGCATGGTTGCATGGGATGGCCCTGCTTTAGGCTTTCTTTTATTTTTGCCAAAATGATAGTTATACTGGGCCCGACAAAAAAAAAAGAGGTTTGAAAGTTCCGAATTGTATATTTTATGACACATTTTTTTTTCTGTGTGGTCCTTAATGATTTTTTTTTCTGTAGATTTTAGGTATTCATGTAATTGTCATAAAATATATGCAATTCGTCAATCTGCAAAATGTGTTTTATAGTAATATTGATATTAAAAAATAAAATAAGTATATCATCTTACCTTTGGATGAAATGGATTCTATATTAAAATTTTCTTTAAATTTAAGCGGCAGTTTTACATGGCAATTAAGTGCTATAACAATTGTACTGTTTGGTGGGGGTGACTCCTATTGCGATAGTTTTACTGTTCACCTGATTCACAAAGTGAGTTTAATCGCTTGCTTCAAAATGGTATCGAATAAAAAAGTGTTAAATTCTGCAACTATTTGTTTATTAGCCAAGAAAAAAATTATGTTAAAGAAAAATCTTGAAGGTACTGGGTAAAGACACCTTTATTAAACAGGCCACAGTTTGACATGGAAAATAATTTATTTACTGAAATGTTAAATGTAGAATGTGATTTTCAAAATTTTACTCGTTTACTTTACGAAAAAATTTTAGAACTGCACGAGAAGGTATGTTATATTTCTTGTACATTTTCAACAATAAAGTAAAAAATTTTAGGTTGGACCTTCAATTGCAAAGCAGGATACTCGTATGAGAAGTTCCATAAGTTCTAAGCTTCGCCTAGCTGTTACGTTAAGATATTTGGCAAGTGGCAATTCCTTACTCGGATATCACGAATTACAATAGGAAATTTCGTACCATAGGTGTGTAATGCAATTATCATTGTTTTAAAGGATACGTATTTAAAGGTAAGTATTTTAAATAAAGCAATATTATAACTATTATTGAAATTTTAATAAAAGTTTTATTACAATTAATTTATGAAATCGAACTTAAAATATGCAAAGTAAAAGTAAAAAAAGTAAAACTAAAATAGAACAAATGAAAATGTAAATAATGAATACTTTAATTAATAAGTATTCCTCGAAGTGCTATGCTTATTACATCTCCAGTTTCAGCATTGTCTGATACGTCTTTTCTGTCATACGGATTTAAATTTTCATATATTACCATATTATTTGATATGGCTTCTGAGTCATACTCATTTGTGTATTCATATAATGGCGTATTGAGTGAGGTGTCATCAGATGAATAATTTGTACTATTAGTACTATAATTGTAAGTTGATGGACGAGAGAGTCTAGAAGACGAAACAGATTTGGATTGATGTATCATTAACAGTCTTTTGTTTACCATGTTACTAATATCCATTTGTAATTTTATAGCATCCTCCATTGAAATACTTTTTAATTGAGAAGCTACTAGATTACCAAAATTATCAAAAACATCTTGATCTCCGAATGTTGCTAATTTCTTTATAGCATCATCTACAGATTTCTCTGTAGACATGTCATCATTGTCGATTTTTCTTTTTTTAATCTGTGGTATTCGAGGAGTTCCAACTAATGAGGCTGTTGCAGATTTTTTTGTGGTACAGTTTGTGTGGTACGCTGAGAGAGAGGGTGTAGCTATATTTGTAATATCTGTATTTTGTGTATTTAACTGCAAGTCTTCTTCGACCTAAAATAAAACGATAATTGTACTAATAATAATGTTTGTAAATCTTTTTATAAGGTTCCGTGTACTGAGGAAGAATGGACAAAAATTGCTTTTGAGTTCGAAAAAAAATGGCAGTTTCCACATATAATAGGAGCTTTGGATGGCAAGCACATATGCATTATGGCACCCCCAATGAAGGGTCTTACTATTACAACTATAAAGGTTACCACAGTATTGTGCTTCTTGCACTTGTAGATGTAAACTACAAATTTATTTATGTTTACTATGGAGGAAATGGTAGAATTTCTGATGGCGGAATATATAAAAATATCTCACTATATAAAGCTATTAATGTTAGTAATGCATTAAATATTCCTGCACCTGAACCTTTACTAGGTAGAATGACAAATATACCTTACTGCATTATAGGTATCCAAGATCAACAAATTTATCAATAAAGCAACAAATTTTTAATTGTAGGTTATGTCGAGCACGAAAATGCCTTCGGTATTCTTTGTAGCAGATTTCGAATATTCAGAAGGCCAATAAACACTAACTTAAAAACCAAAGGAATCTATTATTATATGTTGCTGTGTGTTACACAATTTTATGCGTCCAGAAACTATAATAAATACAGATAAAACAGTGCCTGATATATTACCATATATTAGCCAGAAAGGCAGCCATTTTTCACCGAATCTTGCTCGACAGACACGAGAAGAGTTTGAAGAATATTTTGTCAATGAAGGAGATATCGACTTTCAATGGACTAGAATATAATAAATGGAACAAAATAAATAAAATAAATGTTATATAAATAAAAAAATAAATATTTAAAAGTACACTTACCTCTATTATTTGAGATTCCAAATTAGATATAGTTTTGCAGGCAATTATCACATCGTTTAAAAACGTCATATGCTCATACAATGGGCACTGTCGGTGAGTAGAGATCATCTGTACCAGAACCTGTTTTGTGGCTATCCGAAATTTTCTTTTATTTTCCATCAAGTACGTAGATCGTATTGAAGTTATTTTCTTTTTGATTATTTCCTCTTCGTAACACAATTTTTTGGCAATACCAGTAATTGCAGCTTTTCTTTTAATATTATTTTTATATTCAGCCGACTTAATGTTCCAAAGACATTCATTTTCCCGATATAATTCAATTAATTCTATAATTTTTTCATCTGAGAACGCAATGCGTTTGACAGTTTTAAAAAATTTCACCATTTTATTTTAACCTAAATACGACTGCTATAACAAAAAGTAGAAATATTTCTAGTTATAATAGTAACTGGTATAACATTCAGTTTCTATAACAGTGGTATGTTTCACAGCTAACAGTGTGACCACGTCTACCTGACGCTTTATATATTAGTACTTTTTGTACTTTAATAAAGAAGTCGTCCCACCCAGTTAAAATGTTATGTCTGTTTTCCATTGAAAGATTACCTTAATGAATTCCACCTAAAAATATATTTCGCATTGACAGTATCTTCTATTTACTGAGTATACAGCTGTAATGAATAATAAAATTACCCATCTATATAACATGCCAATCTATAACCGGAAGGATTTGCATTTTGCTTCCAGTTTTTTGCTATTCAGCATTATCCTTTGGATGCTTTATTTTATTCAAATGTCCTTGAGATGTTTTGGATCAAAGAGTTTCGATTTCTTCGGTCCTCAATCTTTGAACGATTTCTATGTAATCTTCTTGTTTCTAAAAAAAAATCAAAAATTAATACCTTTTCTTAACTAGTACAGTAATTATTCAATAACTTTATGTTAAATTTTAAATGGCTGATCAAATACATAAAACACATATTGAATGTTAAATTAACAAAATAGTAATGCAGTTCTATACAACTGTGGTCAGATTATTTAATTATTTTTTCTTATAAGCTTTTTTGCACCTATGTAGTAGAAAAACTTTAAGTTCTTATAATACATTACCAAATAACATAGTAGCCGCTTCTTTCTTTCCATTTTGTTTTTTTTTCAACCAATCCACATTTTACTAATTTATGAAGCTCATTTTGGTATTTGGAATATAGTCGACCCTTAGAAACAAAATAACAAAATAATATTCCTTAATTTCTTTTTTAAATAAATCTACCATTTCATTGGATATCATATTAGCAATACTAACCGATATTTTTTTGTTATTTCTTATGAAATATTGTACAATAATGTCAGTTAAAATTTGTCTCTTTCTGCAATTAAGTTGGCCATGAGTATCATAATATTTACGATTCATATCTCCTTCATGACACTTTACAATATCCATTATTGTGCAGCTTTTTGATTCATTATCACATCGATTAAACAAACTAGAACATTCCGACGTGTTTGATGAAGCTACAGGTGAAGACACTCTATGTTCTTTTAAAGTACTAGTAAAACCCTACAAAAAAAAATATTTTATTTTTTTAAATTCTTTCATTCAAAAATTGTTATTATTTTAATATAAAATAAACTATCTTGTATTAATAAAAAAATATCTTAATTTGCGAAAGGAACCTAGTTTACTAATATTAGTGAAATATTTCTTTCGGTGTAAGAGGGATCTTTTAAACTGTGAAGAGTTTATACATTAAAAACCCAATCAACAATCTTGCAGTACATTAGGTAACTACTTCAAACGACAACGTGCTGGCTGTTGTTGACTTTTTCTTCTCTTTCCTGTCATTCTTTTAAAAGGCATTCATTTTTTTAACCACTGTATCACGATCTGCTTCGGCGTCTATTTTCTTAAATTTCCCAATTAATTTTTTATAGCCGCCTCCCTCTTTCTCCTATCGTAGTACTCTTTGTTTTTAAAGCGTCACAAGCAAAGGCCTGTGTTCATAAATAGAAATAAATTTTTCGAAACCTTTTCGATATCTTTTTTTCAAGTGACTCGTTATAGCACCAAAATCGTACTATTCTACGAATTACCAAATCTCAACTGTTTCAAGTTTGTACAAGTCTTTCAAATACACACTCTCAATTCCACTTGTGCAAGTCCGACATGCACATGTAATAAAAATATATTTTTTGCATGTCGCTTGTACGGTTAACATGCTTGTGCAAATATTATTAAATAAAATTTTTTGAATACTTGCTCAATAAACTTGTACATCTATACTGTTTAAATATACTTTATATGGCTTGATTTTCTGGGGAACATTGTCGGCAAAATTTAATCAAGTTATCAATATTAACTCTTTCATGCTTGTTTATTTATCTATTAAAAAAATCTTTCACTTCAAACAACTAATAATATGATACATTCTTATCCCACTCGAAGAGGTGGCGAACTTCGTATACCCTTCTCAAGATTAACAGTGGGTCAAAACTCTCCGTATTATCAAGGAGCAATCTTGTTTAACCATTGTGTTAGAATTTTAGGCAATATAGAAAACTTTAAAACATTAAAATTTATGCTGTTTCAGTTTCTTGCAGGCCATAATGCTTTTTACTCTGTTGATGAACTTTTAGCATATTAATTTTATAACTTAAAATATACTTTACCTAATGTTAATTTTAACTGTCTTTTGTGTTAGTTTTCTGTATATTATATATTATCTTAGCTTTAGAATTTTAAACTTCTATGAATTGGACAGTGTGAATGGTGTTTTTGTTTTTTCTGTTTTTTCTATGGACGTACTGTGTATGAGTTGACTAAATAAGTTTTCTTTAAACATTGTAAAAATGTAAAAATACTTTATTGACGAATAAATTCTATTCTATACCGGTTAGGGTTGCAAGGTCTGAATTTGCATTTGGCGGGATTTAGGCATTAGAAAAGCAGGACATTAGAAAAAGCGGGACACTTAATAAAAGAAAAAACGAACATGTTTTAATTTTCTATAAGTACATTGCATAAAACCCATATAAAAAAATAAAACATTATCAAAATCTTAGGAACATAGGAAGGCAAAAAACAAGTACAGGTACAGCAAAACATAAATAATCAATATTCAAAACTTTAGACTTATACAAGTATTATTTCTTACTTGTAAAACTCATAAAAAATAACAAATAAAACCGAAAACAAAACAGACAAAAACAAACACTTTCCAGCACAAAATATAACTATAGAATAACAATTTCTAACACTACTTTTTTGAGAAAGTCTAATATTCCTGTGATTTAACCGCCAAAAGTTTTTTATTTTTTATTATCTTCTGGTAAAATTCTGTACAACTTTCTGTATAGAATTTGGAGCTCTGCTTTGACATGATCAACTAAGAGTCTGTTACGATTGTCGTTCCATGTACTATCGCAGAGAGAAAATGCACGATCTGAAGCTGCATTGGGAGTAGGTATAGACGCAATGAATTAAAATAGTGAAAGCATATTTTTTTAAATCCGAAGGTTTGTTAAAAATATGTCCACTTATCTAACGCGCTAAGTTCTTTATTAAACACCTTTTTACAATACAAAATTCTTCATAATAATCATCTACATTGATAGAATTCTTCAATGCCCTGTCTTGAATTACCAGTAACAAATCTTGAAAATTAATTTAATTTTTTAAATAAAAAATTGTTTTAATTTATCTCTTTTTTATTTGTCAAGATTAATATTGCAATAAAGAAAATTGTATGTTTGAACATGGAAAGCATCACTGAATATACTATGATTGTGGGACTGATTTTTTGTCTTTGAATTTGTGATTGAATGAGGTTTAACAAGTCATTGTGCCGTTGACATTGCGACAAAATGCTTTGTAATGGCCAAGAGGTATTCCCGCTTCATATGACATGACTCCGTTTAACACATATTTTTCTTGGGCTATTTTAAGACAGGAAGAAATTTTATCCAGTGAGATGACATTGGACGCTTTTGAATATCGACGTTTTTGCAATTGAGCGATGAATGCAAATTTAGTATCTAGTATTAGATGAGATCCTGGCTTCTTTTTTACTCCAAGTGACTTCCTACATTTTATGCATTCTAGATCTATTTCGAAGAATTCTTCAGTAACCTTCTGTAGTCTATCCGTGAATTTTGTTGCCCAAACTTCTCCTGGAATTTCCAAGCTCAAAAGATTACTGAATTCGCTACCGCATTCTTTACATTTTCCTTTTTGCAGTAACGTTGCAAAATCAGGAGCATTTTTGCACAATTTTTTAATGGAGTTTCCTGCGTTATTTCCACATTTTACATTTCATTTTGGTGTTTAGATTTCGCACAGGAGTTCTGCACGTTTATTGTACAATTTGTTCGAAGTTCCGTTTCTTACATAATTCAAAACAAACGAAATCAATTCGGATTCAGATATGTTGTCCATGAAAGTTCTGTACACTGCATTTTCAGCATAAGCATTACCGATTATCTCCACAAAAGAGTCGAACCGCAGGTGTATTTGAAAAGCAAGGGTACGCCGTTGATTTGCATCTTCAATCCGTTTGTCAGAAATGCAGTTTTATTGCGACGAATCCTGCGGTTATGAATCATTTTGATATCCGGACAGGGGCGCAAGTACTTACCCCGCTGTTTTGAGATAGTCATTTGGCCTGGTATTGGTTGGACTTCTTCTACTTCGTCACTATAACTGTTCTGTTTTCCATCATAACTGTTGTTCAGCAGTTCTGCTATTACTCCACCGTTGTTAAATGCTTCTCCTATTGTATCGTTATTTTCCGTATACTCTGATTTATGTCCATTTTCATCCATCACGGTTTCTTAGCAGTTGTTTGTTGTGTGCTGGTCTGTTTTTGTCTTTTTCGCATGTTATACAAAAGAGTGTTGTTCTTCGTTCCTTTGGCTGGTTCTGACGTCGCTGATTTCTTCTTTCATCTCGTTGTAGATTTGGTTGCTGAACTCAGAAGTTTTGTCGCCCGTAATCGCCGTTGAATGAAGGACTTTGTCCAAGGAGTCATCACGAAGAACAAGGTCTTGAAATGAGAAGTCACACTTAAAAAATGTTTCAGTTTTCTTAACTTTTTGTGGACGATTTTTACCTTTTCATTGTTCTTCCAAGTGGACAAAATCGTCCTCCGATGACACATTAATTTGACTACGTCCTTGCCTTTTTCATCTTGATAGTAGTGGTTTTCAGTTTACGTTTAAGTTGTTTTTTATTTTTGTTGTTTTTATCAACTTTGTTCAAAATGGCAGCTCGCTCTAACTTTGTGGAATTTTCTATCCATCTTAGATGTTTTCCAATAAGTTTATCAGCTCGCAAAGGCCTGTATCCGCCAATGCTCAGGTACGCCTTCAACTCTTTGAAGTAACTCTCGCATCTGGCCGACGATGCTACAGGATTTGCTTTTGAAAATTTTGAACCCATTACATTTGTCCATAAAGGAAACTGTAGCGCTTACTTCGCCAGAATGGTAACAAAATCGGTAAGGTAATACGGATTAGCCCCTTTGAACCCAGTGCAAAGTGCTGCCTTCCTTTCAGCACTTTGTCCTCTTCTAAAGATATGTTATCATATATTGTACATGGTTCGCTTGATTTGATAACCACGAGCGTTTTTTTATTTCGTAGAGTGGGTCTGCAGAATCTCCATTGCAAATTGTACTCTGGTTCGCGCGAGATACAAGATGACTAATTTAAGAAAAAAGCATATTTGGGGGAATTAGATACTCTACATTTACCCTTCTTTTAAACTGAAATAAACATATCGATAAACCAATTCCCGTTTTGTTTCATTTTTGAAAGTGATTTTATCATAGATTTGTAAAGGTATTAGTCTGTTTTGTCCCGTATGACCTTCGAAATTCAAATCCGAGTTTTAGAAATAGGAAATTTCCTATAAAATACCTCTGATGACTAAGAGTGTCGGACCCCTCATTTAAGTGGTAAATAGCCACTTGTTATATGACGGTGTCAAACGCAGCGTAATACCAAATAATTCCAGGATTTTTTCTGCATTGAAATATGTAAATTACATCGCAAAAATCAATTTTTGAACAATAAAATGCTGTGTGGTAAAAATCTTGTGGGGTGCACTTTTTAAGGGAAAAACGTTTTCAACCCTGAAAAACCAACCCCTACGATTTTTTCCACTTTGTAAATTCAGCCGGGATTTTAAAATACGTAATTTTCATCCCGGCTATCTTTCAAGGGGTGGAAAAACGAACTGCTGTATGGGAAAAATCTTGTGGGTGCACTTTTTATGGAAAAAACGTTTTCAACATTCAAAAACGAAATTTTAAGGTTTTCTATAATTTGTGAAGTTGGTCGGGATATTAAAATATGTTATTTTTATCCCGGCTATCTCTCGAGGGGTGGAAAACGAAATGATGTGTGGGAAAAATTTAGTGGGGTGCACTTGGCTGTTTGATCCATGTTTCCAAGCATTTAACCCACACGTCTTCCATATTTTTAAATTTATGAAGTAATTTTTTATTCGTGCCAAGTTGAGGACGTGTAAAATCTTGGTCAACAAGGGTTCAATATTTTGGGTAAACTAGTTTCAACCCTTAAATTGTGACTCTTTTGCTGTCATATATACGTCAATTATTCTTGGTGTCGCCAAAGCAAGTCAGTCAGTTGGGCCATCTTTGGGAGTTGTAAAATTTTTGAGAGGGTTGTAAAATGTTTTTCTGCTTTTTCTAATCTCATTTCAACTTTTTTCAGTCGATAATAGGCTTCCTCAGTCCCATTACAGTCTTATATGGTAAATGTGAATAAAAACTTTGTTATTAAATAACTTTTTTTTTTTGAGGGGAAAAACGAAATTGTGGGAAAAACGTGGACTACCGAAAGTCTTCCGATTTCCACGTTTTCCCCCTCAGCCGGGATTTTTTCCCAGCCAGCTTCACATACGTCTAGAATAGTTGTAAACTTTTGTTTTTTAAATTGTTAAACTTTCTTAAGAATAAATCAAAATCAATTTCCCGACTAAGTTGTCTTTCAACTGCTAAATATCTGCCATACGTTGCTGATTCATGAATCAGCAACGTATGGCAGATATTCCATGGAATACCGTTCTGGTCGATTTATAGCCGTTAGTGTCGAGAATGAAGATTTATTAACAGCAGTACTGCAGCCTATTATTGCCACAGCCGCATAGAGACAGTAGGTTTTTTGGAACGCCACTCTATGTTCATATAAAATATAAAAATATTGGTTCAAAGGCTTCCCATGTAACAAGTTATTTATTCCACACTTGGTAGTTCAATACCTAGAAATTGAAAATAATTTTAATAAATTTAAACTAGAAATACATTTATAGTATACCTATGTTTTCAAAATATTTTAGTCTCGAAGAAAGCTGACTTGATTTTGTCCAAATTTGAAATAATTCCAGAACTGCTCGATGGTAATGGTGCTGTAAGTAATTTTTCATACTACCATTTATTTTAATATCTTTCCTTGGTCTTAAATTTTCTGTTTGAATTAACTTCAGAACAAAGATGCATAGCTTCATTCACTAAAGTTTTTAAAACTTCATCGGATCGTAAATTTTGGATTTTGCTTTTAACTGACAAAATCAGGCAGTTGGCATCTTTTAAAATCGGTAAGCGATCTTGCAAAATAAAATATGCAAGTTTAAGTAATTCTAGAATGTTTTTCATTAAAACCAAAGAAAATCTAAAGTCTATTTCCAACATAACTAACTTTATACATCTACTTTTGGCAACGTCTTGTCCTTTAAAAGAATTATCTTTTCTAATTTCATCTAGGGTTCTTAATATCTCAGAATAGTTTGAATAAATAACCCTAAATACTGCAAAATGTCCAGACCATCATTGCTCTAGTAATCTACCAATTGTTTTTCCTTTTTATATAGCTGCTATCTTTTCCTTGACCAAAAAATTCATGGAGCAAAATGGCTTGATCAAAAAAATGTTTTAGAATTGGAATTTCTGTAACTACTCTCACGACAAGATGCAAACGATAATTAAAACAGTGAACATAGGGCACACATCGCCCAACACTTTTTTCGATTAAAGCTGCAACTCCACCTTTCCTGCCGCTGGCTTATAATATGAGCGGGATCAATCTTGTTTTTGCTTAAAATATCTAATGTTAATTTAGTAAAAGTCTGTGTATCTAATTTTTAAGTCGTGTATATTTCTAGAAAAGATTCAAAAACTTTTCCACTTTTAACATATATTATTTCAATTGAAATAGTTTCTCGTTTTTTTTTGTCTCTCGTGCCGTCTTCTAACAGCGTAAACCATTTTACATAAGCAGTTTTTAGATCTGAAACAACTTGTTCTCGCACTACGTCTGCCAAAATTGAAATGATCTGGTTTTAAATTTCTGGTCAAGTATATATATTGCATTTTTTTTGTATATATATTCAGCTAGCACTTGGTCTTTTTTTAGGATAAATTCAAATAAATTTTTAAACAGGCTGGATTCATAATTTTCATTTATAAGTTTCGCGAAATGCTAATTCGTTGATAGCTAAAAACTGGATAATTTCTGCTATCTGTGCCTTTCTAACATGTTATTGTTTATCATCGTAGAAACCGATGTTCCACTTTCATCTCTGCGCTTTTTTCCTACCCACATTTTCATTGCTTTTATGTGGGTTTTTGCATCCATTGCATTTTTCCAGTTCTTGAATCCTGTTAAAGTAAATTTTGTTGAAACTGACAAGGGTAACAGAAGGCAGATTCTTTTTCTTTGAAATATTCGAGCCATTTGTATTTACCAAACCATGAAGCTTGAAAAGAACGGTTATTTGGTTGTTTTGGATAAGTATTTAAGATAATTTGTTCAATTGGCTCCCCAATCTGTGCCAAGTCCGATTGGGCAGCTACAGTAAGGTTTGTATCTTTTGTCTTCTTTAGAGGATTAGGAATTAAAGGAATACTAGAACCAGACTGTTGTTCTTCATTTTCTGATGTATTTATGCAATTATTTTCAGCATGACTCATTTAAATTTAGCATTACCGGACTAGGCCGCTTGAGGTATTTTCAAATGTCCATTTTTGTTAAAGCCGACAAAAAACGAAATGTTATACTTCAAAATAATTTATAAATGAAAAACTGCGAAGCAATCATTAAAACTAAATGCACACATGGCAAACGTGTCAGATTTACTCGCAAGAACCGCCCGCGCCCGCGCAAAACAGACGTTCCTAAAAAGGTTTGTAACGTAAGCCTAGTAAAATCAGATAATGTTGGCGGTATGTAGGTACATATATTGGAGCACCAATCTATTATTATTATTGATGCTGCAATAAATATCACATTTATATTCATCATTCAAGCCAAGTTTTGCCCATTTCTGATATAGCTTCATAACATTTTTTTAGATTCAAGATTCAAGTAACATAATATCTCCCTGGTCAGGCCTCAAAGTTAGTTTAACCAGGGCTAAGCCCTGGCCTGCTCCCCCGTCCTAGCTACGGCCCTGCCATAAATACAAAGCATGCGCATGCATTAAGCATACGAAAATTATCAAGTGCCAAAGCAAGAAAGAAACAAACACGTACGTACTCGTCGTACTCATGTACAAGACCGAAAAACTTTATGATATGAATCATCTGCGACCACGCACCGCGAGGCGAAGCTGGCGTAAAGATAATAGTAAATTGCCCCAATTTTTTTTGTCGGGCGTCAGACCATTCGACCAATATGAAATGAGATGGATGGGTATTATTTTTTTTATTTCTTCAAATCACGTTTCGCGGTGCATTTTTTCAGGTTCATTAAAAAGCGGGACAATATGCGTCCCGCTTAGACTACCGGCGGGACGCAGGACTGAGGGTGCTGAAAACGGGACATCCGGCAAAAAGCGGGACGCCTGACAACCCGAATATTATACCCATTAGTCTTTCCTCAATGGGGGTCAACTGTGGCAATGGTCCACCTCCCCCCCCCCCCCGTTTTCTTGATACCACATTGAATTTCTTGTGCTTTTATTTTAATTTTGCTTTTCCACTTGCCAAACACCTGAAAAAGAAAATAGGATTATATACCTATTTGAAGAAGTAAAGGCAAAAAGTACAACATAGAGCGAGTTAAAATTAAATAATGACAAAAATATAATAATAAAACAAGCATATTTCTTGGATTTTTGGCATTGCTTGCTTTTGCGTATAAATTATTAAAATACAGTATGTATTTTATACATACCTCTTGCCATTTTTTTCAATCTTTACTTCCGAACCCAATACTATTTAGTAGAGTCGTTAGCTCTTCCCACAGTTTGTTAAAATTTATAAGTAACCATTTCTGGGTGCTGTTCAATAAAGTCCACGAGAGTGGACCATTGGGAAGGGTGTGTTCTGGGAACTCTTCCACTTATGTTTATAATTATTTTATAATTATTATGATTAATCACAAACCGACAATCCACATAAAAATAAAGTGGGGTTAAAATGTCAAAACAAAACTGTGACAAATCAAGTTCTTAATTTAAACAAAGAAAGAGTTATACCCCTTTCATACATTAAAGCGAGACATATTCCTAAGAGACGAGGTCTTAGCGATCTTTTTTCCAGTATCAATCGTAGATGTTCGGTTCAATTGTAAATGTTCGGTTCAATTGTAAGTAGTCGAAGAGAGTTGCAGAGTAGAGTGCCGCTCCAAGGGCTCGATTCTTAACGGCGATAAAACAGTAGTAGAAGAGAAAGTTTCCTAGGGAGCGTTTTATTGTTCATTTCTACTACCTTTCTAAGTGGCATATTTCTTTCGTGTCTACTATCTACTAACTTACGAAATTTTCATCATATTCTATAACTTCACAATAAAGTGTCCATAATACAAAATCACAAAACTGTTTTTTGCATATATATATATATATATATATATATATATATATATATATATATATATATATATATATAATTGACCTGATAATAATTGTGAATTTTTTTAAAGCAGTAGAGTTCTTATCTTCTTCCACCTTACAAAAACAGTTTTTTATTTTTTTGCTTCTTCTAAAGGAGTGAAATCGCACGGAATATGGACATTTTACTTCAACTAACCTATCAGCACCAACTAATCCATCTGGGAAGGCACCAAGAAATCCATAACCTTCATCGGTGCAAATAAAAATCCACATTTAACTACACTATTTTTTTGTTGAGTAAGCGTCAATGTCAATAAACTCATTAAGTTTTCCATATTCTGTTGCTTTAACATTTGGTGGCGTCTTATATAAAATGTCTTGAACTAATTTCCCATGGTTCAATCTTCTTTTGCATACATTTCCAAATATAGACGCTGTCAATCGAAATTTTCTAGCTTCAAACCAATTGGGATTATCACTTTGTTTGCGAGTAGATTCTTCTATTTCTTTTTGGCCTTTGAAATTTGTACTTAAAATTGATAGTTGCTGTTCTATTAATTTTTTTAATTTCTTTATCAGGAATATCCAGTTTTGAAGACGAAGGTCCATAGTCGGGGTTATTTTTAATGTTTTTTCTTGGAATTTAAGGCGTCTCTTAGGTTGCTGCTTTCTTTTCATAGCAATTCTTTTACTTTTTAGGCGTTTCAAATTGTTTGGAGGACATTTTACAAACTTTGATTTAAAAACTTTGGAAATCCAATCCGGTCCATATTGATATGCTTAACCTGCACCATAACATCTTATATTAAAGGAATTTCTTCTTCCCTAAAGGTAGTTTTACCGCTATTCCACTTTGCAACTTGACGCATCAAGTGTTCTGCTCTATTGCTTGTGGAATTAGAAATCAAAGTATTGGCTCTTGCACTTAATGTACCAATTATAGTTGACATTTTCAGCCATGTTTAAAATATTCTCGCCGATTTATTCTACTTTCAAACAATATTCATTTGTACAGAGAGCATGGTTACCAAAAACATGATTTGGAACATTTTGCAACAATTCCTGTAGTTTTTGTGGTGAAGGATTAGATTTATTTGAATGAATTGAAATTAATCTACGGCAATTTTTGGTAATCAAATTAATACGAACATTTGACAGCAATTTCTTATTTATTAAGGATTCTTTGGCAAGATTGAATACATATTTGGTTACGTTCTTAGTTATGTGATTCGCGCATTCTATTTTTTTTATTTTTCTACTATAGGTCACGTTTTTTAATATTTTCGTATGTATGTCACCATCGCCTACGAAAGCTGTGTACTGCAAATTATGCAATGTTACGCTTTGCATAAATTCTTATACAATAATATCTGATTCCATTGCTGGTGAGGAGCCGGTCCAGTTTTTAAAACAGTTATGTGTTGGAATACTCGCATTTTTTCTTTCTGCAATGGTACAAATACTGCAGTACTTGTTTCGTATGCCTAAGAAAAGAAGTTTTTTGGTTTCTTTTCCAATAAAGCAAGCCACTCCAGATTTTTCCGTATATTTATGTCCATATAATCTGTGGCTCCAGCCACCATCTACTATCACTGTACAAAGTCCTATTTTTCCGCTGGGCCCATCAATTGTTACACCTTTCTC
Organism: Psylliodes chrysocephalus; assembly: GCA_927349885.1. Classification (NCBI taxonomy): domain Eukaryota; kingdom Metazoa; phylum Arthropoda; class Insecta; order Coleoptera; family Chrysomelidae; genus Psylliodes; species Psylliodes chrysocephalus. Next base: position 95,075,240 of record OV651814.1, on the reverse strand, counting down.
TAATGCTATTTTGTATTCTTCTTTGCCTGCATCTAAGATTGGTGTAGTTAGGGTATTATACCAGATTTCACCTGATTCTGCCTGGCATTTTAGGAATAATTTATTACTTAAATGAGGAATATCTAATAGAGACAGAGCTTCGTCTAAATAGTAATGACTCTTTCCATTAGCTATTGCACTGTTTATAATTATAAACACTTCATGTTGTCTAAGAGCCCATTTTATTTCTTGTAGGGTTTAAAAAAGTTTTAAATTTGTTTTGTCTTAATGTTTGTCCGTTCGTGAAATATTTTAATAATTTTAATTATTAGTTTTAGACCTACTTGTGTTTTGACATTAACTTTTTGTTGCAACTACTGTTTTTATGCATTTCTTAAAAAATACTCGCATACTTGTTTTTTACACCGACCCTGTGATAATCTCTAAGCTTAGTCTTAAATAGATGAGTAATACGGACCATACCTGATGATGAGGATCTGATGATGAGGATCTGATCTCCTCGAAACCGGTCGTATTAAATTACTCTTGTGAGATCTTAAGGACCACCCTTGTTTTATTTACCTCTTTTTTGAACATATAACTCACACATGGCTACCACCTTCAACTTTAATTAAAAAAATTACTTGTTCCATGATTTTAAATTATAATATCCTACCCCCCCACATTTTTATTTAGAGTTTTTTAAATCAATAGGCTTTGTACTCTTATAGAACTTGATTTTTGCTAAAAATTTCAAGTTGATATTTTTTAAATTGACTACCCTTTATTTTATGTCATCATTCAAAATTGCCTTAATTATACTTTTATTTGAGTCAAGCAATCCTTATACTTAAAGATAGTAGTTTCAGGGAGATTTTTAAATTTAAATAGCAAAATAGGCAATTAGGAAAATAATTTAATTTTAACTAACCACTGGTTGATAGAAAAATCACCGTGTTTATTAATTAGTAATAAGAATTTAACCAACTGTAATTTATTATCGACTGAATAAGTTTTTGACAATATCTTATGCGATTTTTATATTTGTTAAAAAATAAATAAAACTAGAAACCACGAACTCGACATTCTATTCTAAGTTTATTGTTATTTTATCAGATTTTATTTAACTAGCAAAATTGCTCAAATGTGCCACAAATACATGCTTATTTATTTTTATTTATTTAGTTAAAACATCCAGCGGCCATTAGCCACTTGCAGGATGAGCGGTAATTAGTTTAGTTAACAAGTGCTTTTTGGATCAAAGTATTTTCTCCGCCTCCTAAAAATATAAACGAGATGTCATTCGATTCGGAATAGCGTGAGGATGATTTTTGAAAAAAATTCAAGAGCCGTATGCAAAAATTGCAAAAGTTATAAACAATTAACTCAAAAAAAATAGGGTTTGGATTTTGCATATATCTCAAAAACTATTTGACATTTTCCAAATGATTAAATATTATTTAAACTTATTAAATATTAAAGAAAATAACAATGTTTTTTCTTCTTTTTTTAATCATACTGTGTATAGTTTATAAACTATATATTTTAAATTATGGCTCCAGTTAGCTGGTTGGCCTGATTCATAAAAATAATTAAAAAGTTCTTTATTTGATGTTTGTCTCATAATATTTTGTTTCACAATATTTTGTTTCGATGTTCTGTATTAATTTAAAATTATGCGAATTTTGTCACACACCGTGTTTGTTTGAATATTGAAAAAATTCTAGATCTATAGAATTTTAAGGTTTTAATAATATGTTTCTATAACTGAGCCTTATACATATATAAATAATAATTCAAAAACGTACAAATCAGTTTTTCGGAAATTCCAACCCCGACGAGATTTTTCTGAAATAATCGAGGCATTTTATCTGCGTTCTTAATAACTTTTAACAACTACCGGCCGTTTTCATAATAAACATGATAAAGTTACTTTAACTAAAGTAACTTTAAAATTTAAAGTGCCTTTTAAAGTAAGTGTGTTTCATAATCTCAAAACAGAGTTACTTTTACAAAAGTGTTATTTAACGTAGTTGGCAACACTATTTTTTATAATTTTGGTGTTCTGTGACTTCAGAGTCTTAAATAAACGACTTAAACGAGGTTATGATATATTTTTGTTGAGCACGTCGAACATTGTGAATATTTTTTTACTCCGCTGAATTACTTTTGTTTAAGGAAATGTCTAACAAAAATGTTACATCGTTCCACCCATACAATGAGGCTTCTACAAGCAAAGGCAAGAGAATTCGTGGGACAAATTTTTCAAAAGAAGAAGAAGAATTAGCTTTACTAAGCATTATATCTCGCCATAAAAATATAATTGAGAACAAAACGACTAGTTCGTGTTACCTAGTCAAAAGGTAATAAAATAATAAGTAATAATTTGCAGTAGACTTACGATTTCAAATTTAATTTTAGGAAGAAGCTTGGCGTAAAATTGCAGATGCATTTAATAGCTGCAATCCCATTAGGTCCATAGCTCAAATGAAAAGTAAATATGACAATTTAAAAACAGCAGCTAGACGATTTTCGGGCAATGCAAACCGTAATTTATATGGCACAGGAGGTGGGCCTCCTGTAGTTGTCAACCCAAACCCCGTATATGATGAAGTTTTGTCTATAATAAACAAAAAAACTGTCGGGGCTGGTAAATGAATATGATGATGATTACTTAGATCAAGGGCAGAGTAATATAGAAATCATTGAGGAGACTTCTGAAGGTAAAATTCTTTGTATAACAAAAACAAAAGATATAGTTAGCTTATTTTTAGATTTGGAAAATGTAGTAGGAACTGAGAACGAAAGGACCGAAATTTATCAGGATCAAATTGTAGATGAGGATGACCCATGAAACGGAAGAGGCACAGAATAATACATGGAAATTTTATACACCAAAGAACATCCAGTAGAAGAAACACCCAAAATTAAGTGTTTTAAATAAAGCTGCACCGAAAGTGTTGGAAAAAAGGACATTATACGATTTAAAAAAAATATTTTGAAGAAAAAGTAAGATGCTTAGTAAATGAAGACAGGCGAAAAGAAAAGAGGCATTGGAATTGTTAGATTTAGAAATTGAGGAAAAGAAAAAATCTCTTAATTCAAATTAATTATATTTCTAAGGGTTTTCTAATACAAATAAAAATATTTAAAATTTCATATTATTTTATTCCAATTCATCAAAATTTTGTCTAATAAAAATTTGGCGATGATTAACAACTCTAATACGTGGCATGTCTGGTTCCATAACTGCATTAGGTTGCCGGTTCAAATCAGGTATATTTTCTTCAACATTTATTTCTAAATCAAAGTCTGCAGGAACATCTTCATTCATTTCCACTGCCAAATTGTGTAAGACTGCTGTAGCAACAATAACAGTGATTGCAGTTTGTTTGTTTGTTTAATTTTATGCCCAGAGATAAAACTGGAAATCTACGTTTCCAAACCCCATATTGTCTCTCGACCACATAACGAGTTCTAATCAGTGACTCATTATACAACCTTTGTGGCTTATTTTGGGGGTTTTCAGGTGGAGTCAGTAAATATTGTGATAATGTATAACCACTATCACCTATCAAATAAAATCTGCCAAATTGACCGTTTAGAAAACTGTATTTAAGTCTGGAATTATTTAAAATTGTTTTATCATGACAACTTCCTGGCCAACGTGCTACTATATTTCTAATCTTCAAGGAGGCGTCTGATACAGTTTGTACATTTAACCCATTCAGTGCCTACCAATAAATGTAGTAACTTATTTTCAAAGCAGACCAATAAATATCGCTAATGCTTCGATAGGCCAGCCAATAATTACGACAAATAATTTCTGAATTTCATTGCTTCTTTTACTTTCCTGTCTGTAGACAAAAATGGATGATTAGCTGTTGGTCATAGTCGGAGTATCTGGGGGGGGGGGGGGTACTTATAGAAGAGGTTCGTTTTTCTACTTTAAGGAATAGATCTGTTATTTACGCTTGGAGAAGAAAATTCTTTAAATTAAAGTTGTTTGTGATGACATTTTCTATAATTTTTGTTTTATACATGATTTCCCTAAAATGGACCGTATTAGACAAATTTGAGGAAACGTGTAAAATTCTAATTTTTCTCATTATTTTCATTGATAATGAGGTTATGAAAAAACGTTTTAAATAAGATGTGTGTGGAAAATGTATCTATATATTTATTTCGATCATTAAATACTATGGAATAGATGGACCGTACTCAACATTTTTGATAAAATTAATAATAACTTTAGGTAAGACAGGAAAGTAATGTGTTTTTATATTCGATTTTTTTGATAATGAAAAATTTAAACAATCAAGTCAGCGCCGTTAATTATTTGGCAACTAACGTCCAAAGTCAATCATTTAGTAGGTCTGGTCAAAAATTATGGCAAATAATTGAGTTTTGTGACTTTTCGCAAATATTTTTATAGTCATAGTTACAGATAAAGTCACAACTTTTATTTCTATTTTTATACAAAATAAAAATGAAACTATTACAGAGAAAACTACCTAAAACTACAAAAAATTATTGAAATTTTTAATAAAAATCGTTTTAAAAATTTTTCACTTCGTGGTAAGTTTTAAAACATGGGTCCACACATAATGCAACGTTGCAAGATGTGCATTGGTATCTTGATTCTCTACGATTTCCTCGTTTTGAACAAATTTCGCACCTTCTAGTAGGTTTATTTTTTTTTCGCTTGGAGGAATGTGAGAAGGGAAACATCTAGATTGCAAACGTTGATCGTTTACCTCCAGTATGTTGGGGCCTGGGACGATAATGGTCTTCAACAAGTTGTCGCGTTACCTTCTCACGAAATGTAAGGTAACTCATTTGTTCTGGGTGAAGGCACTTATATATAATCAATGAATTGAACAAAGTCATGTCCATTAAATGCAGAAAATACTTTTTGTACCACTTCATACTTTTATGGGTATGTCTGAACCACTTGTTCGAATAAATCAACTCCACCCATATTATCATTATAAGATAAGACTACGTTTGGTTTTTGTTTCGATTGATTTGTAACCAGATCTATTTTTTTTACTATCTTGTAGGGTTGGTATATGCACCGTTGTCAAAGTTCGAACAACTCGGTTGTCCTTCCAGGCACAAAATCCTAAGATATCATTATAGCGAATGATAAGGTCATCTCTCACCGTTCTTTTGAAATCTGCTGCCGGAATTACAGGCATATTTTTTCTTTTCATAGTCACTGTTCCAACTGCATTAGTTCTTAGCGAGTTTAGTTTTCTAAAAAGAGCTGGCGAGGAATGCCAGTTGTCCAGAAAGATTGTGCGCCCTTGGTTTGCCAGATTTCCGATTAGATCTAAGACTACCTGACCGGAAACACCGTAATCCCTACGCCCTCTTCCATTATTGTCTTTACCAATATACAGTTCGCTGTCATATAAATATCCTGTTTCTGAATCACATAGATTGAAAGCCTTTATTCCAAAACGTGCTCGTTTTGATTTTATATACTGCTTCCAGGACAGACGACCCCTCCATAGCATCAAAGTTTCGTCAACAACTATATTTTTTCCAGGACGATATGCACTTACAAATAATGGGATCAAGATATCCAATATCGGTTGTATTTTAACTGTTTTGTTTGTCCCCTCTTCGCTGTTAAAATGAAGAAATTTCAGTATATTCTGGAACCTATTCCTAGACATACAATTTCTAACGAATGGGAAATTGTATAATGCATCTTTACTCCAAAACATGTTTATAGTGGGAAGTCCCGTTGTACCCATATAGATTATTACGGCTAAAAAAACATACATTTCATTTAACGTCACATTATACCATTGGTACATTCTTGAACCCGAAGAAAGAATTTCATTTTGTTCAAAATTTTCTCTAACTCGTACCTGGTAAGCATTTGTTTCATTTACTAAAACTTGCATTAAGGCATTCCCAAAAAAATATTTACAAATATCTAAACAGCTTGAATTTTCATCAAGTCCGGTGGCAGGCTGGAGTCCGTAGTTATCGTCTGTAAAAGGATGTATAATTGGAATAAAATTTTGGTCATCAGTCGGTACTTTCCATTTTTGATTTTCTTGAATTAGTCTAAAACGAACGTCTAAAGGCAAATAAATCATCATCTGTTAATAATCCATCTGAAACTTCCTCATCGGTTTCGAGTTCATGTTTTCTTCCTACAACTACTTCATTTTCCGACAAATAGTCGTCACTATCGCTGTCATTATTAGGTTCTTCACTGAAGCTATCTAATATATCTTCAGAATAAGCAAACAGATGTTTAGTTTTCTTCGGAAAATTTCGACTAGTTGAAGGAATTTGATCATCCATTTTTTTTATTATTTACCACTAACTAACAACCATAAACAAAAGACTATTTACTGTACTTGAAAACATAAAACCTCAAACGTCATAATTTAAAAACTTATTAGCCATTTTTGTTAGACGTTACCATGGTAATATGCCGATTCGATACTGTTCTCAGTAACCTAAGAAATTTACGAGTTTGATTCTAGTTTGTAGTATTTATAGTTTTTCATTACATTTTCTTTTACATTTTTTGTTCCCTTATATTTTCATTGCAGTTGATACGGATTCATTTGGGTCAGGTAATTAAAAAACACTTCCTATTGTCAAAATAATAACATTTTATTGTTATTATTAAGATGAGAATAAGAAATTATTACGTAAGAAAAGCTAAATTTTACAAACAACTTCCAAAAAAATAATGGCCAAACTAAATTTAGAAGGACGTAGTTGCTACTGGCCCTACGATTCCCTTAACTAATTTTAGGGAAAAAGTGTCGATATCTACGGGAATATCTAACTCCCCCCATGCAGAGTGGTCACTTTTTTAATTGAAATGTATTGCTATTTCATATAACGTTGGTAATACTAGCAGCATTCATTTTAATACGACTCGATCTTGTACTGGGTGACCAATTAAGAAAGGACGCCGGACATTTCTAAATAACCGTTTATACATTTTTTTTTTATTCTTTCAGGCATCCCTCTGCTCCCCCCTGAGGGGTTTCTGGCAGGCTCCCCCCAATCCGGATTGGAGTCCAGCCTTCGCTCCCTCCAATCTAATTGGGTTCCAACCTACCTTCCGTCCTCTGGGGTTCGCATGGCGGCACTGCAGCTTTCGGTAGCTTATTGTACCATCATTTAGATGCCCTTCTCCTTCCCTTTCAATCTTCCCATTCATTCCACCGTTTGGATGGGCCCCGCACTCTACGAGTTCGGTCACCCATCCAAACCGTGACCAGAGAGATCACTGCTTAACTGCAAGAGCGTAAATGCCCATCACTACTCTCGCCGCTAGCCCCTCTGGCTAACCGTTTATTCTTACAGGTCAGAGAAGTTTTTAAAGTGGTCCCTAGAATTGCCGGAAATTATATACAACTTCGCCGCTAGGGGAGTAATCAAATGATAAAATATGGTAAAAAAATTAAAATTGTAATCTGTGCGAAATTTTTCTCATTATCATTGGTCATAAGTATGACGCCATCTAGGGGCGAAGTAAGAAACGTGAAAGTAATTTCTAGCGATTCCGTTCGATTACTTTTACATTTCAGTTTTTTTTTTTTCATATTTCTACGACGCATGGTTTCAGAGATACAGACTGCCTAAACAGCACAGTACGTCTTAAGTACGTACAGTTTTGGTACAGTACGTACAGGACGTAAAATGTACGTTTTAAGTACGTACACAATAGTACGTACCAGTACGTACAGAAAAATACGTACTAAGTACGTACCTAAGTGTACGTAATCCTGGTTGCATACCTATTTTATTGAAAAACCTAAGTTTTTACCAAATTTCTGTTGACCGTAGGCCAAAAAGACAAAAAATGCAAAGAAGAAACACATTTTATTTAACCTAACATAAACTCTAAACTAAACGCGCTCGTTTTTTAAAGCAACCACGTTTCAACGGTTTCAACAGTTTGTTATTGTTAGTTTTTTTATGTTTAAGAATTTAACTATTAAGTGTTTCTTTAAATAAATAATTGTGTATAATGTATTATAATTACTTTTTAGTGCGTGTTATAAGTACATAGTTTTGTCATTTTATTCTGGTGAGTGGTTTCATTTTAATTTTAAAAAATTATGTGTAATAAATATAATTTATAGATATGTCTCCCATCCCATAGTAAACATTACAAAAATGCTACAAAACAATTGAAAAAGTTTAAGGAAATGAATAAACAGGAGGACAAAAGAAGTGATATTTTACAGACCCTAATAATTTAATTTTGGATTTTGTCAAAAGGAGTATGGCTGCTACCTTAATAACTATAATCAGCTGGCAACAAATTATAATTGGCTGCAGTTGTAGTGGGTAAGATGTTTTGATTTTTTATTTTTGCATGCCAGTTTTCATAAAGTTGTTGCATTAAAAACCCTCTATCCAGTCACAATTATTTTTGTATCTAATGAAATTGTGTACTTCCAACCATTGGACATCAAACCTGGCGGAGAAAAAGAAATAAAGGAGTTCCGATATTATAGAGCAGTGTCAGGAACAAATCGGATTTCAAAGGCATAAATCCAAAAGAGGTGGATATAAATTAGAGAGGTTTACATCCAGGAGTATATTGACAATGATAATTTTGAGCCGTAGAAACTATCGCTTACTTTACTCTACGTCTTTTTGTTATGTTGTTTTTATTATATTACTTATTATAAAAAGTACCCAAGTTAAGTTTCTAATTTGATATATTTCTTTGCAGAAGGTGCTGTTAAAAGTAGCAAATGCAAAGAGAAGAAGGTTGCAGAACAGGAAATTGTGAGATGGCTAAGAAAGCTGATGATAGTCTAAAAACTTTAAAAAAACATAGCAAAATAATTTAAATTATTCTTTTAATGTAAAAAATTAAAAAAATGCAAATTAACTTGTTTACTTTTTTTTGTATTGTACTAATATGTACATTTTACATCATAAGTAAGTACCAATAAGGATGAAAAGAACGTCTAGAATATGTACTCTATTGGAATAAGTGCAAACATAGTACGTACATAGTATGTACATTAAGTACGTACACAGTACGTACATTAGGTACGTACAGAGTACGTACATTAGGTACGTACAGAGTCGTACTTTAAGTACGTACTAGGTACGTACCGTCGTTTGGAAAATGTACGTATTATGTACGTACTATGTACGTACTTCGTACAGTAAAGTACGTACACGGTACGTACTTTACGTCCCATCAGTACGTACATAGTACGTCTTATGTACGTATGTGTGTTTGCTGGGTGTATCCTACAGCCGGTGTCCTTTCTTATTTGGACACCCAGTACACAAAAATATTTTGCCCAAAACCTACGCCAAAACACCATAAAGCACTTTTCATTCAAGTTTATTGAAAATAGGTACGTGTATTTGTATTTCGATCACGTTGGAGTCATATGTATTTATTACATATTTATTATAAACAACTTTAAAACTTATAAATAATATCCTAAATTACATAATTAATACATAAGTGAGCAAGAAATATCTGCTACGTATTTTTATAAAAGTCTTGTTTTGCAAAATTTATCGTGCGTGCTATATAGGGACCGTGCGTCATGACTTTAACGCTAACTGGTGACAAACATGTGAACTTTTTGGGGGGTATTTATTAATGTTTTATACGGCATTTATTGTTTAATAATTATTAATAAAATGAAGTCGAATTATTTTCGTAATATCAATATCGAAAAAACTTGTTGCATCCGTGGATGTACAAACACATCACTTTAGAAACCTGGATTTCATTCGATAGTAAAGAAATTTTATAAATTTCCACAGAGCAAAATTATGCCTCACACCCAATGATATACATAATTACAAAGATTGCTTATCCATATGTAAATCAGACGACGAAAAGCGTATTTCACTGGGCAAAGTTTTCTTTTTATCTAGCTTGTATCAATTTTGAGCACTTAGTTGTAAAGAAATTATTTACAGAACCGGTTTAGAAATTAGAATCTTTAGTGTTTTCTTGTCATTAAGATTTTTACATATTTAAATGAACATTTTATATAAATATAATTTTACAGATAATGGTTTATTCTGTTGATTAAAACTAATGTAGAATGTTATGAAATAATAATGACCAATTTGACAAAAATATCACGGCCCTCTTTACAATTTATTAACTATTTCTCATTTATTATTAAAATAAACAAATCATAAATAATACATTGCAATTACTGTCAAAAGAGATTGTAACAAACTTTAAAATATTAAAAATCCAGTGATTTTTTGTAATTTTTTTTAGTGACATTACCATTAAACATTATTCAGAATAATAGATAAGTGTCCAATTACAACTCTTACCAAAGTTGTTTATACCTCATATCAAAATTGTTTACATTACCTTTTCAAAATTGTATTACATATTGCAATTATGTATTTTATGTAGAATTGTTTCTGAAGTAGTAGTCTAAAATTATTTATATTCATCTGTTATAAAAATTGTTTAGATCTCTTAATATTATTTAACTACATGAAAACTCAACTTTCCAAATACATATAATGACATGTCTTGAAGTAAAACTTTAATTATTTTCTTTTTCTAAAGATTAAAATGCTGAAATTTTATTTTAAAACACATTTGGGCTAGAACGGCTCTATTTAGTGAGCACTAGGAAAGGCACATTGCAACCCGCTTTTCATAATTTTTTTATAGTTGGGTGAGCAATCTATAATATATGTATCATTGAACATCTCATAAACGCCAGTGGATGAATGACATTTCGATTAACATAAAGATTTATAATTATTATTATCAATTTTTTTTATTAATTTACATTTTTTAAATGTTATTGTAATACTTTTAAATTCAGTGTTACCAAATACCGATATTTTAACATTGGATACACTTGTTTAAGGTACAACTTTACAATTTATTGTCACTTAGCCATTTAAATTTTTTTGCTTAAAATGTATATGCATCTCCAGATTTTAATAATGTTTCACATTTTACGTCATTTTGACCATGTACACGATTGTTTGGTACGGGCCGGTATCTATTTTTAACTATATTTAATATTTAAAAAAATACCCTTTATTATTTACTTGCAATGTTTACCCCATTTAATTCTAAAATTAAACACTAGAGAGGGCTAAGTTCGGCAGTAGTGCTGCCTCTATATTTCACGCACGGTCCCTATAAACGTGCTGCCAACTCTTGCGAGATATCTCGTTTGTGGCCTGTGAATGAAGGTATCGTCATGCGATATATCTCGTCAGTGGCCTCTCAATAAGGGACACATTATGCGATATATCTCGTCCGTAGCACTAAATGGGTTAAAGAAAAATATCCTTTACGGTTGCGATATATCTGCATCTTCTCCTCCTAAAGGAAAATGAATAATTATATTTAACAGTAACATCCTATTTCATTGATCTAATATATATTGCAATGCAAACAAAACAGTATTTTTTTAATTAATACCTGGTGAAAGTATCCTAATATGTGTACAATCGATTGCACCACAGCTTTGTGGAAAACGTGCTATTCTGTAAAAGTCTTGAACCGTTCTTTCTAATTCTTGTCTAGTCTGTGGCATTTTAATAATATCTGGTCTTAAGGAAGCTATAGCAGAGCTAACTAATTTTATTATGCGAGAAGCTGAAGCCACAGATACTCCAACAAAATCTGATACACTCAATAAAACATTTCCAGTGGCATAAAAACGCAAGGCAAGTAAAAGTTTTGTTTCTGCCTTAATTGCGCCTCCCCTAAAAATATAATGATTATTTATCTGTGTGTGCCTGTGTCTTGAGCACATAATTAAGTATGTTTACTTGCCGATTAGTAACCGAAGAAATTTGATTTCTAATGTAATTTCAAACTTCCAAAGCAGCTTCCTTACTCAAGCGAAAACTATAAAAAAATTCATAATCTGTCCACACATCAAAGTAATCGATTCGCCGTTTGTATATTTTTGGACGACGAATTCTATAGTCCTCATAATTATCAGAATCGGTAGAAAATGCCGAGTCCGATGTATCCATTATTTAACAACAAAATAATTCTCCTGTCAAACTCAAAAGTTTAACATTTAAAAAGTAAGGTTAAAGTCGCTATAAAGTGATAGAACACATCACTTTAAATGTAAAGTCACATACTTTGATTACTATACGGGGCAAGAGAGAGGTCCGACACGCCCAACATAGGGCGCGGCCATTTTGAACCCTATGACACAGTTTATAGCTAAAGAATCAGATCACTCACTCTGCGTCGGCACTTTTTATCTCAATGTTCCAGTTTATACACTGCGCAACTCAGATAATACAATATATGACAACCGCCCATAATAAAACAGCAGTCTTTTGCGTATCCTGAATTTGTATCCCTGGAGTGGATGCTATTTTGGAACTTTCAACTGGTCCGAGTGAGCTAACTGATTCTTTAGCAATAAACTGTGACTCCAAAAATAATATTCACTGACACTGACAGCAGCAAACAAAATATCAGGTGCGTTTTTATCATTCGCTTCTGCTTCCGGAATTGTCAGTTCAGTCGTTCTAACCTGTCAGATTAAAACAAGAAAACCGACAATTCCGAAGCAGAAGCGGATGATTAAAACGCACCTATTAAAAATATTGCGCCAAGATGTAGGCAACACGTAATAAGGGTTTAAAATGGCGGAGTTTTCTCTCCTTTTAAAAGGCACTCAGAAAGCTGCGCAGTGCGACCATTCTCCGTATAGTAAAAGAAAATCAAAGTATGTGTGTAAAGTGCCTTTAGATCTTAAAGTTGACTTATGAAATTGGATATGAACACTAAAGTGGTAAAGTGACTTTAAAATCTATTATTAAAACGGCCGTAAACTATAAAATAAATGTCCAAAACTTAAAACACTAATAATTTATATTGGTTAATATGGGAAAAAAATTATTTCACAAGAACTTATCTTTTTAAAAATTAAGTCGAGATACAACTGATACAAGTTAAAACAAAAAACGAACTGACTAATGAATTTAGATTAGGGATGACACTTTGGAACAGGATCTGTTTTTCCGAAACAAGTTTAATTTTGGAACATGTTACAGCCCTTTGTATATTACAAGTTTGTATTCTATACTTATGTATTCTGGGCTAGCTATTTGTTACGAGAGCGAAAAGGGGTTCATGCACCCAATTAAAACAAAACTTGCGGTGCATACATTTATTGGATAGACAATCTGTCTGGTTAGTTTCTAGCTTATCGTGATATTTGGTGACATTAATTTTATATACAAGGGATACCCAGTACCGAGGGTTGCCCCAATTGGACCAATTGGTTCACACAGAACCGTAAGTTAATATATTTACACTACATAAATTTTAGGTACAATTATTATCACACAAACAGTTTAATGATGAATTATTTTCGTTTCAGCTCAACCACCAGTAACAAAAATACAATAAAACTGGAAAATTCTTACTTGCAATCAATATCCAGGCTCAAGATGCAGGCACTAAACAGCAGGCAGGCTCTAGCGGATGAAACAGAGCTGGTAAAATAGGACGAATAGCAAATAAGCAACATGAAGGAAATAGCATCAACAGCGCTGGAGGACTGCGGCAAGCAACAAGCAGCATGCATTAAGATCTTGAATTCTATCTGATGTGCCAGCAACGTCACCTTGAGTGTTACTTATAATCAGTTAAGTAGTTTTTTTCAATATAAGTAAGTCTAAGAAAATAGAACGAAGAGTAAAAGCATAGAATAAGAGTAGGAGAAAAAGAAAAAGGCCTAAAAATAAAGAAACAGAATGTAAAATAGGTATAGGGTATTGTACATTTCACGAGGTACTTACCGAAGTTGGGGATCGGCCTTGGGAAATTCAAAGGTTTAAATTGAATTACGGGAAATCCACTTATAGTGCAAATTTTCAACAGAAAACTAGTAATTCAAATTTAACCAGTTTATTTTTGTTTCAGAGTATAAAATCCGTAAAACGATAACTGCAACCAGCACAAGATATACCCAAAAAAAAAACAATTTCCACAAAAACTAGAGGAAAAAATCAAGCTTCTAGAAGTTCCTCTCCCAGACCAAAAGCTTATACCATTTAAGACAATTAGTCACCTTCCAATAAGTGAAATTACTTAAGATACCCAAGGACTAAAATAAAAGAAGAAGTACTTAGGTTGACATAGCAGATTGGAACTACCTAACCTATATAACAATGTACAAACAATTTTTGTAAACAAATCAATTATCTACTTATTTATATCAGGAACTGAGAGTATGGAATGACTGAAGTTGTAAATAAAGTTTGTAAATATGGTTTGCTTTTTAATTTAAGTAAGTTACTTATTTATTTTAATTAGACTTTCTGATTTGAAAATATTGTTGCGGTGAAACCGTAACAAACAGTTTCAAACAGGTACGGATTGATAGGTTTTCCTGTTCCGGTGGAGCAGATAGATAAAGGTGGTACAAAATGGTGTTAATTATTAACTGTTCCTGACTGTTCTATTGCTTTTCAACAGTTTCAGGTGTTGCGCATAAGACGCGACACAGACGGAGGACTGAACGTTAGCGCCGCTGCCTACCGTAGCGGTATGTTTCGTTCGTTCTTGTTCCAAAGAACAGTGACGAATAAACAGAACAACTATTTTCCATCTGTAGTCAGAGTCGATTATTATTTACCCTTCCAGCTGTGCTGCTGCAGTGAATAGTGCATGCGCATGAACGTGAACTGGCATGGCTTGCGCGATGTTGTCGATGTTTGATAATTTGTAAGAAAATAGAGAAAATAAATAAAACACAATGCACAAAAAAGATACATAATTCTAAAATATATAAAATAAAAACTGTCCATAGTATCAGTATAGCGGAAATATTTGTAAAAAACACAGTATAATGGAAATATTTACAAAAAACACTCAACAGAAAAACACGTAGTAAACTGGGGTAACTTTGGTACGAATTTTTATGTTTTTTCAAAATTAAACTTGAACTTGTGAAAGTAACGGCGCTTAAGCTATTAACTATTAAAGCCCCGATATTTCCAAATCCAAGTTACTATATAGACATGATTTGTTTGTGATGTATGTTGAGATATTAAGCCCTAAAAGTGTCCCAAAGTAACCATGCCATTTGGGGTAACTTTGGTACGCTGGCCTTTTATATGAATATTTTAACGTTATAGGCCTTTGTCCTAAAGATGGACATTGCATTTAATTCTTGGAAGAAAGAGCAACCCAAAAATATATATTTTGTCATGTTTTAAATTCAGAAATATGTTATCTTATAGATACAGAAACGTACAGGTAAACCTTAAAAAATAAAAACCCTTTGGTATTTGAAAATAGGTAGTTAAGTACAAACTAAAACACGGTAACTTAAAAAATGAAGTTTAGACAGTCTTACAAATACATTTTATGCTAGATTATTGACTTCTGGAACATCAAAAACCTCTCGATGGCCTCGGCGTTCTGGTTCCTTTATTGACATTAATATTTCCCTATCGCTATAAAATATTTCGGTCTTTGCGGGATGGCCATTTCCACTGTTTTCCATAGGGCGTCATAACATTTACAATCGCTCCGTTGCTAACGACTTTCGTTATTTGGCCAGGGTAATATTTGTTGTCGTAAATAACCAAAACCTAATTTCCAACACTTTTGGTTTCCACAAAAAATGCTGATTTTTTGACTTCCTCTTCTGGTTCTGGATCATCTGAAAGGTCCGGGTTGAAAGGGCTATCATCACTTTCTGCGTATTGTACACTCTCAATGCTATCATCTGTGCCCTCTGAATCGCTCTTTGGCCTTTTAGGTTTTTTCTTATTTACTTCTTCAATTAAAGGTAGACTATCATTCGAATCTGAACCCTGAAGAGTTTCTTGGATGCTCGTGCTCTGAAGTCCAGATGTGGAGGGCTGCGAAATGTTGGAAGGCTCACTGGTATTCAGTACATCAGACACTTTTATTCCTTTACCAGCCTTGTTCGGCGTTCATTTAAAATATTTCTGGCTTTAGAAAATAACCGTTCACATGGCACAGAGGTGGCTAATGCGCAACATCTAGCGCGTATCAAAGGACTTAAATACGGGCAATTATGTTCGTTTTTCCTCCACCACTCTAAAGGATTTTTATTTCGACTAAGGACTTCATCCTCTAAATACCTTTGAAGTTCAATTATAGCTCTCGAAGCTTGCAGTAATTTTGGAATTAAATTGTAAAACACTTTTATCCAATAAGTTCCACAAGGAATACTTTGCTTTATTTTGTTCTGTCCCATCTGTCTCTATCTCTGTCAATACCGGAACTGGGGATTCGCTTGCCGTTGATGTACTAGGCACAGGCTCAGATTCACGAGTTTCACTTTGGGCATTAATAATTTCTGTAAGGGCAGTAATTACGACCAGGGGCGGCTCGTGACCAAAATTTTGGGGGTTCACAGTAGCAGAATATAGATTCCGGTACAGATATAGGTAAAAAACTGTCAGTGTTTTAGAAAGGTATGTTATAAACTTTCTAAAACACTGAAAGTTTTTTTATACATCTCTTACTGATAGCTATATTCTGTCACTGTAAAACACCTCACGAGCCACCACTGATTACGACTTTTTTAATTTTTTCAACGGCATCGTTGTTTTAAAAACAAAAGATTTAAATTTGGGATCTGGGAGTGTGGATATGGGTAACGTATTACTATATTCTACATTACCTAACCTTGACCGAAGACCGTTCTAGTAGGAGAGCCCAAGATGCTAAATGGGGATTTACTCGAGCGTCATAGAGACCTATTGGGTTGCAAAGCTTAGATGATAAGAAGAAAAAAATGTCATATAATATATACCTTTTCATCGGTGGGGGAAGCGGCTATAGATTTTTAAATACCCTAGCATACCCGCATTGGAACTATGTAGTTGCAATGTGGTTCTGATATGGTACGCCCATCTCCAGACAATATTTAAATAACTATAAGGTATTTATCTGGTTTCGAGATTGATTTCCCTTCATTTGTTATTTATGGGTTTCCCATATTGAAACCATATTAGAAACCTATCATAATCCTATATTTTTTTATGTGGTATGGTATTTATTTGGTTTTGATATTGGTTTTCCTTCATCTGTTATTTATGGTTTTCCGATATTAAAACCATATAAGAAACCGATCATAATCCTTTTTTTTTAGTGATATGGTATTTATCTGTTTTTTATATTGGTTACCCTTTATTGGTTACCCTTTATTGGTTACCCTTTATTGGTTACCCTTTATTGGTTATTTATGGTTTTCCCATATTAGAAACCGATCATATTCTATTATTTTTTTATTTGATATGGTATTTATCTGGTTTTGATATTGGTTTTCCTTCATCGGTTATTTATGGTTTTCTCATATTAAAACCATATTAGAAACCGATCATAATCCTTTTTTTTATGTGATATGTTATTTATCTGTTTTTTATATTGGTTACCCTTTATTGGTTACCCTTTATTGGTTACCCTTTATTGGTTATTTATGGTTTTCCCATATTAAAACCATATTAGAAACCGATCATAATCTATTATTTTTTTTTTATTTGATATGGTATTTATATGATATGGTATTTATCTGATTTTGATATTGGTTTTCCTTCATCGGTTATTTATGGTTTTTTCATATTAAAATCATATTATAGAAACCGATCATTATCCTTTATTTTTTATGTGTCCATGCAACAGTATTTTGTTACATATATGGACATACTCGAGCGCGTCAGATATTGATAGCATCAAAGTCCTACGTATTTTTAATAATGTACCTACCTATGTTAATCTGATCGTTTGCTTGATGCAGGTGTTTGTACGTAAGGGTTGAAAAAAATTAATCGATCGCGTCAGATTTTCTAAGCTCTAATTCAATAATCTGATGATTATTATAATGTGCAAAAAATTCGCAATTTTGAAATACTCAAGCGCGTCAGATTAAGATACATATGGTTCATATTTATGTCCTAGACGTGCTGTCTCATAATCTGACGATTATCTAGAGGGATTCGCCTAATCTGACAAATTTTTTTTTAATCATTGAACTTAATTAATTGAAAAGCTCAGGAAATAGCATGCAAATAAAAAACTGTAGGTTTTTTAAGTAGAATACTACTTGTATTTATAAGAAAATAATAAAAAAAAATTAATTTTTTATAATTAATTGATTAATCATCATCTTCATCAGTAGAACATCTTCCTCTTCTGGCTCGATTTCATCCTCAGATTGCGTATCTGTAACAAAAAATCATTAAAACATTTAACAATATTTTTTTTATGAATAACGTGTTTTTTTAATTATTGGAAAAAGAAATATCTGATTCTGGAGTATCCTCAAGAATATCAGGTGACTACATCTTCGTATGCTTTCGGCAATTGATCACCTGCAAACCAGATTATTTTGAATTTTCCGTCGACAACTTTCCATCCATACTCCGTTGGTAAAAGATCAATAATTTTTGCATTACGGGCATTTCTCTACATGCGTGTGTGTGTGTGTGTGTGTGTGTGTGTGTGTGTGTGTGTGTGTGTGTGTGTGTGTGTGTGTGTGTGTGTGTGTGTGTGTGTGTGTGTGTGTGTGTGTGTGTGTGTGTGTGTGTGTGTGTGTGTGTGTGTGTGTGTGTGTGTGTGTGTGTGTGTGTGTGTGTGTGTGTGTGTGTGTGTGTGTGTGTGTGTGTGTGTGTGTGTGTGTGTGTGTGTGTGTGTGTGTGTGTGTGTGTGTGTGTGTGTGTGTGTGTGTGTGTGTGTGTGTGTGTGTGTGTGTGTGTGTGTGTGTGTGTGTGTGTGTGTGTGTGTGTGTGTGTGTGTGTGTGTATGTGTATGTGTATGTGTATGTGTATGTGTATGTGTATGTGTATGTGTATGTGTATGTGTATGTGTATGTGTATGTGTATGTGTATGTGTATGTGTATGTGTATGTGTATGTGTATGTGTATGTGTATGTGTATGTGTATGTGTATGTGTATGTGTATGTGTATGTGTATGTGTATGTGTATGTGTATGTGTATGTGTATGTGTATGTGTATGTGTATGTGTATGTGTATGTGTATGTGTATGTGTATGTGTATGTGTATGTGTATGTGTATGTGTATGTGTATGTGTATGTGTATGTGTATGTGTATGTGTATGTGTATGTGTATGTGTATGTGTATGTGTATGTGTATGTGTATGTGTATGTGTATGTGTATGTGTATGTGTATGTGTATGTGTATGTGTATGTGTATGTGTATGTGTATGTGTATGTGTATGTGTATGTGTATGTGTATGTGTATGTGTATGTGTATGTGTATGTGTATGTGTATGTGTATGTGTATGTGTATGTGTATGTGTATGTGTATGTGTATGTGTATGTGTATGTGTATGTGTATGTGTATGTGTATGTGTATGTGTATGTGTATGTGTATGTGTATGTGTATGTGTATGTGTATGTGTATGTGTATGTGTATGTGTATGTGTATGTGTATGTGTATGTGTATGTGTATGTGTATGTGTATGTGTATGTGTATGTGTATGTGTATGTGTATGTGTATGTGTATGTGTATGTGTATGTGTATGTGTATGTGTATGTGTATGTGTATGTGTATGTGTATGTGTATGTGTATGTGTATGTGTATGTGTATGTGTATGTGTATGTGTATGTGTATGTGTATGTGTATGTGTATGTGTATGTGTATGTGTATGTGTATGTGTATGTGTATGTGTATGTGTATGTGTATGTGTATGTGTATGTGTATGTGTATGTGTATGTGTATGTGTATGTGTATGTGTATGTGTATGTGTATGTGTATGTGTATGTGTATGTGTATGTGTATGTGTATGTGTATGTGTATGTGTATGTGTATGTGTATGTGTATGTGTATGTGTATGTGTATGTGTATGTGTATGTGTATGTGTATGTGTATGTGTATGTGTATGTGTATGTGTATGTGTATGTGTATGTGTATGTGTATGTGTATGTGTATGTGTATGTGTATGTGTATGTGTATGTGTATGTGTATGTGTATGTGTATGTGTATGTGTATGTGTATGTGTATGTGTATGTGTATGTGTATGTGTATGTGTATGTGTATGTGTATGTGTATGTGTATGTGTATGTGTATGTGTATGTGTATGTGTATGTGTATGTGTATGTGTATGTGTATGTGTATGTGTATGTGTATGTGTATGTGTATGTGTATGTGTATGTGTATGTGTATGTGTATGTGTATGTGTATGTGTATGTGTATGTGTATGTGTATGTGTATGTGTATGTGTATGTGTATGTGTATGTGTATGTGTATGTGTATGTGTATGTGTATGTGTATGTGTATGTGTATGTGTATGTGTATGTGT
Source organism: Psylliodes chrysocephalus (assembly GCA_927349885.1). NCBI lineage: Eukaryota > Metazoa > Arthropoda > Insecta > Coleoptera > Chrysomelidae > Psylliodes > Psylliodes chrysocephalus. The sequence goes on along the minus strand of OV651814.1, from coordinate 95,054,959 downwards.
ATGTGTATGTGTATGTGTATGTATGTGTGTGTGTGTGTGTGTGTGTGTGTGTGTGTGTGTGTGTGTGTGTGTGTGTGTGTGTGTGTGTGTGTGTGTGTGTGTGTGTGTGTGTGTGTGTGTGTGTGTGTGTGTGTGTGTGTGTGTGTGTGTGTGTGTGTGTGTGTGTGTGTGTGTGTGTGTGTGTGTGTGTGTGTGTGTGTGTGTGTGTGTGTGTGTGTGTGTGTGTGTGTGTGTGTGTGTGTGTGTGTGTGTGTGTGTGTGTGTGTGTGTGTGTGTGTGTGTGTGTGTGTGTGTGTGTGTGTGTGTGTGTGTGTGTGTGTGTGTGTGTGTGTGTGTGTGTGTGTGTGTGTGTGTGTGTGTGTGTGTGTGTGTGTGTGTGTGTGTGTGTGTGTGTGTGTGTGTGTGTGTGTGTGTGTGTGTGTGTGTGTGTGTGTGTGTGTGTGTGTGTGTGTGTGTGTGTGTGTGTGTGTGTGTGTGTGTGTGTGTGTGTGTGTGTGTGTGTGTGTGTGTGTGTGTGTGTGTGTGTGTGTGTGTGTGTGTGTGTGTGTGTGTGTGTGTGTGTGTGTGTGTGTGTGTGTGTGTGTGTGTGTGTGTGTGTGTGTGTGTGTGTGTGTGTGTGTGTGTGTGTGTGTGTGTGTGTGTGTGTGTGTGTGTGTGTGTGTGTGTGTGTGTGTGTGTGTGTGTGTGTGTGTGTGTGTGTGTGTGTGTGTGTGTGTGTGTGTGTGTGTGTGTGTGTGTGTGTGTGTGTGTGTGTGTGTGTGTGTGTGTGTGTGTGTGTGTGTGTGTGTGTGTGTGTGTGTGTGTGTGTGTGTGTGTGTGTGTGTGTGTGTGTGTGTGTGTGTGTGTGTGTGTGTGTGTGTGTGTGTGTGTGTGTGTGTGTGTGTGTGTGTGTGTGTGTGTGTGTGTGTGTGTGTGTGTGTGTGTGTGTGTGTGTGTGTGTGTGTGTGTGTGTGTGTGTGTGTGTGTGTGTGTGTGTGTGTGTGTGTGTGTGTGTGTGTGTGTGTGTGTGTGTGTGTGTGTGTGTGTGTGTGTGTGTGTGTGTGTGTGTGTGTGTGTGTGTGTGTGTGTGTGTGTGTGTGTGTGTGTGTGTGTGTGTGTGTGTGTGTGTGTGTGTGTGTGTGTGTGTGTGTGTGTGTGTGTGTGTGTGTGTGTGTGTGTAACACTTGTGGCAATAAGTACGTAAAAAATTACCAATGGACTGAAATGTAAGGGCAAGAACTGTACTTATTGGTCACACTTTTCTTCTTAGCTCGTTGTCTTATCACCCTATGGAGTGGAAGAAGTGGAGGGTTAATGAAATCAAGAGTCTTAACAAAACTAACTCTTGTATTGCATTTTAAACATGGATTATTTTGCCAACACCTGGCTTCAAAGTGATAAAACAAATGATTAGAAAAAATAACAAAGGGGGAGCACATTCAATACATTATTCAACCCTTGTACTCTCTTGTCGTGTAATTCTGTGAACCTCACATACTCTGCACAATACCCGGCAGTTAACACATAACATAAACGATCCTAGTTTACAAAACCACGCTAGAGAGCTTGAGTAGCAATGTCTTACACAATTCGGCTCTTACCAGTCTTTTTGCGGCATTGTCACACACATGGCCGCTACTTGCTCGCGGCGATCTTGCTGAACCCTGCCCTCCGGACGTTATGTATTATGAAATGACACGCTTATTTCCGGACGGCAAATTTCAAATTGTGTTTCGCGCTAATTTTTGAAATGTTTAAAATGAATGAATGTTTTCTTGTTCAGAAAAGATTGATTTCTGAACATACTGGAAGGGGGGCTGCGAAATGCAACGATCGTGCGACTACTATAATTGCGGATTGACGCGCGTTTTGAACCGTCAGGCGCCCCTGACGTTTTATTTGAGTGTGAGACCATCTTAATGGTTGCGCAGAGGTGCGCCAAGAGAATCATGGGTGTATTTACGCAATACATGACTAGTGTGAGTGTGCGTATCAAAGCGAGTGTGTGTATTTTATAGAGTAATTGAGAGAGAGAGAGAGAGAGAGAGAGAGAGAGAGAGAGAGAGAGGGGAAGGGAGTGAGAGAGAGATAGACTATATTGTCAATATATATGTATATATAACATTTCAAATATAAGGGGTGTTATTACGAGTGTGGCATTGTCATTACGAAGTGTATTATAACGAAGTGAAAGCGTTCAATAGAGCGATGTGAGTGAATTTACACTAGATATTTTGTTTTGATTGTATTGTTAAAGTATTTTTAAGTTTTAACTGACTTTTTGTACAAACACGCAGCCTTCAGCCTACTACCCCAGAGCAAAACGCGGTTTTATTCCAAATCAAAAACCTAGCGGTCCCTTTCGTGGGCGCATGCTCCAAGTCACGCGAATTTGTACTATAGTCAAACATATAAGAGAGTGCAAAAGATCTGCGTTCAAGGGTGGAACAATTAGATAAAGAGTTACTACTGTTATTTTTCTTTATTGAACTCCAATTTAGTCATTGCAAATATTTTTTATAGGATCCTAAACGTTTAGAACAATGGTAGCATGTGATTCCTAGGGCTGATAAAGTACTGTCTATACTAAATTCAACTTCAATATTCCGAAGGTGTAAACAAATACATGCAACTGCAGCGTGATTCTAAAAGATACCAGGGGCGCATTAGGTATTGTGCTATAACAATAATTGTAAAAAATATTTATATTTTGTATTTATTTAGAAATGTAAATAAAAATTTGAAAACTCACAAAAAAAACCACTTTACAAACAGAAATATTTATAAAATTACCAAACACTAAAATAATTGAAAGGCAAATAACAATATTATAAAATAGATATCTACTCGGTGTCATAATCGCTAGAAGAACTACTGTTATTTAAAGTTATTACAAGCTGATCACTTCTTCGTTCAATTATATTGTCAAGCTCCTACATTTTGGGTTCTATTTTAAGTCTTGCTCAACACATTTCTTCCACTTTTCTGGAGTAATATTTAAAATGGCCTCTTGAAAAATATTTTTCATGTCCGAAAATTTAAAAGTGGTATTTTTATTGGCTACAAATTGTTTCACATCTGCCCAAATGAGCTCTATAGGATTAAATTCGCAATGGTAGGGCGGTAATCTTAACACAATTTTGTTATGTTCTTTTGCCATTTCGTCGATGATGTAACTGTTATATTTATTTTAATGTTGATTTACTATACGTAATAATTTTGTGGTCGGCGCTTAAAAGGTAATAAGTCGATATTACACATTTTTGGAGAATGGCGTTGGAAAATTTTGAGTCACGTCAATAAGGAGTTTTAGAATCCAAATCGACTATCTTTTTAGAAGATTTGATCCTGTAAAAATTAAAAAATATGTAGACATACTTTATTTAAACTATTTTATGATACAAAATTTGACTGTTTATGTTTAATTATGTCATTATGTCTTCCGCAGTTACCCTTGTATTATTATATATGTTTTATTGTACCTTATTTTATTACTTTACAACGTATATAGACTTGAATCCTTTTAACTGCTTAAAATATACACTCTTCTAAACACTAAAAACTCCATTTACGTAAAAAACGACTTATGACCTTTTAAGCGCCGACCACAGAATTGGGCTTTTATCATTGAATCATCAAACGAAATATTTTTGGAACGAAGCCAATTTTGAATATCAGCTTTTTTGGAGGCCGTATTTGGGATTTTTTCTAACTTTCTGGAATGATATAGTGCATTGTCTAGTACAATAACAGAATTCTGCTCTAGCTTGGGTAGTATGTTTGAAAACCATTTTTCAAAAGATGGGCCAACCATTTCTTCATGGTAGTCGCCACTTTTCTTCGACTCAAATGCCCATAGTCCATCTAGAAGAAATCCATCGCTGCTTCCTATATGGCATACAATAAGTCTTGCCTTTGCCTAAAATTTAATCAAAATTATTAGGCAACATTTTTAAGAAAATTATCTTTTACTCACCTGTAGGATGTTTTAAACCTGTTGAAAGACCATCTAAAAACGCTTGCCTACTAGATGTTACTGATTCGTCCACCCAAACTTTAGATTTTGTGTGGCCTGCATTTATCCAAGTTTCGTCCAGATAATAAATAGTTTTGGTCTCTATAGTTTCTAATTTGTATTAAGTAGTCCCTTCTCCAACATTTTATTTCATCCCGATCCATTAAAAAGCTGTTTCTTTGACGTTTATTGAATTTAAAATTCAATTTCTTTATTATTTTATAAAACGTTGTTCTCTTAAAATTAGTCAAATCTAAATCGTCATTAACAGCTTTGAGTACTTTATCAATGGTAGGTATTTCGTTTTTAAAGAAAAAGTCGTGAACCTATCGGCGGATAGAATTTTTGTTAAAATCCGAAAGCGTATCAAATGTATTTTTTCGATTAAAATTTTTTTTGGCGCAGAAAAAGTTCAAGATTTTTCATATTCACCAATCACTTTTCGAACACTGCGACTACAGACACCTGTTTTTAGTGCTACCCTTGCAGCTATTTCACCTAAGAGTATTGTTGGATCAAGCTGTAGTTCGTTCTTGTAAACGTTCAAAATCATTTCTTTAGTATTTATATCAAAATGAGTTATGGTCGTTTTTTTGGTGGGCTCAATTTATTATTTATATTGAACGAATCATCTGCTGAATCGGTGCTAGACATTTTGAAAGCCTATTTTTTTTAATCCAAGCGCTACAGCAAATACTTCGAAACAACTGAAAATTTACATTTTAATACCAATATAAAAATACCCAAACACAACCTTACCTTCAAATATAACTTTATTATGAAAAGCTTCAACTACAATTTGTAGCCTATAAATTTTAAATAATTAACTGAAATATAACTCATAGAAAAATGCAAACCAAAAAAATCTAAACAATTAAAACCTAACACAAAATGTAAAATACTCTAAACATTAATGCGTCAACGCTAGACACGAAACAACTGATTTAAAGATTCGGCTCTGTACACCGCTCTATAAGTTGTAGTGGGAAGATCCTCGACTATTTGACCAATAGATGAGCGCTGCGTCGGTAAGCACGTGTGTAGCACGCGGCGATCATTGTTTACCTCGTTGGAATTTCGAAGTTGAATTTAGTATAGTTATGATTCTGTTTGCGAGCTACACTTTTTAGAAGATGATATTTTAAAATTTGATGAGACTATTTTAAGTAATGGTACTGTTAACAAAATAAAAAGGGAAAGGCCGAGATTTTAACAACGAAGAAATACCATGTATATTCCCGAATCTCCCTTCATACTTGTCCAGTATTAGGAAAAGACGAAACCACCATTGAACCGAACTGAATTTGTTAGAATAAAAAACAGGAAGAAAATACTAGAACCTATTACTGAAGAAACTGTTCACCAGTATGATGAAATTGTAGTTGTCGAATACAAAATTACCACAAAACTGTTCTTACCAAATTTCACCATTTAACAAACCTTTTCAAATTTGGTCATACCTAATTTTCATTTTATTTAGATAAAATTAAATAATGAATAGTAAATAATGTTCAACATAAAGACTCATTTATAATTAACCCTTAACCCGCAATATCTAATTTTATCGGATATTAATAATACGTGTCGCTCAGACACTGAATATGCAAAATGAATAAAAGAGAGAAATGGGTTATTTTTAATATAATAAGTGTGTAATATACAATATGCTTACAATATGTTAAATTATAAATTCTCACAACAACTGCTACACAATTTTTTTGAGCACTGAAGACAGATCGGCTTGCTACACTGAATACATTTGAAAGCAGTAACTCTATTTAGGGAGTAGGGACACATCCCACACTTCTTCCTTTTTTCCAGTTTATCGCTTCTTGGAACTGGTGGATTGTCAGATTCCTGATTTGGCTCGTTCAAGATATTTTGAATCAGTATCTTTAGGTCTGAGCGAATATTCGGCATTTGCAATCTACGTGCCAAATGAGGACTCATAAGTTCCATTGCTAAATTTTCTACGAACTTGAAACGAGTTATGGTTGTGGGCGTATCTTTGAAGCACAATTTAAGAATAAAGCTGTTTGCTGCTGAAATATTTACCATCATATAAAACACCGCCAAGGGCCATCGTCTACTTCTTCTATTTGAAGAGTAATTCGCACATTTTTGGTCCATTGAATCGACCCCTCCTTTAGTAGAGTTGTAAAAACAGACGATTTCAGGTTTATTCTTTTCTTCATTGAACATTTTCTCATGATGCATACTTGAGATAAGTAAGACTGACTTATTTTGTTTAGGAACATAACTAAGTAATGTTATATTGTCACGAAATCCGTAAAGTGAAGACCCGACTTCTCGCTTTCTATTAGCTAAAAATTCTCCTGGAATTTCTCCTTTATTTTTTCTTACTGTCCCTACAAATGTGAGCTTTCTTTTCTGCAGTTCTTTGACTAGTTCAAGAGAAGAAAACCAGTTGTCCGCAGTAATATTTCTGTTACTTCCTACAACTGGTGGAATCAATCTAAGTACAGATTGTGTAGGAATCAAGGTCGTTTTTTCTTCTTTAGTTAGTCTTTTACTATCAGATCCTTTTCCTGTGTAGATATAGGCATTATAAAAATAAGATGTGCGTGCGTCGGTTAGTGTAAGTACTTTTATTCCGCATTTGTTAGGTTTTGCCGGCATATATACACGAAACTTGCACCTACCTCGAAAAGGAATGAGCATTTCATCAATGCAACAAAACTCGCCCAAACAATATAATCTTTGACAATTACTTATGAAACGTTCAAATATTTCCTTTCTTATCTTGTGTTGGGGTCATCAAAGCGAAGAGCAACTAAAATAATCTCAAATCGTTTTTGAGACATAATAGCACGAAAAACAGGTCGTCCAGTAGGTTTTGTAGAAAACAAAGATAACATATTTTCATGAATTGATTTGTATATGACAGTTAAAAGGAAGGCGCCTATTAGTGCTTTTATTTCTACTTTATCTGTATTCCTGTAGCTATTTTTTTGTTTAACATTTACTTTATCTCTAGTTGATGTAAGTTTTACATTTGTCCAAGTAACAATTTGTTCAATAATTTGGTCATCGATCAGAAGTGACCAGATATCCTCTGCCTTGGCAACAGGACCTAATGCCCTAACTTCATTTTTCATTCCAGGAACACATCTTATAATGTTATGCGCAGGCACTTTTGTTTTTGGATTTGGTTCTTTGGTACTCCATTTGAAACCCTTTTTTCCATAAAAATATTCAGGCAATTCAGGAACATCACACGTCACAGTTTCAAGGTTACTAGTGACACCTGTATCTGAAAAATTATTCGACTTTCGTCTTTGTGGCAAGGGAGAATCCTCATCGTCTGCCGAACTTTCAGAATGATACCTATCTTCATCCTCAGTAAGTTACTCTGGCTCATAATCTGACCCGACATCTGAATCATCTATTACCTGGGCCAATGTGCTTTGATCGTCTTCTTCTTCAAGTTCTTGTAGACATTGTAGTACCTTCGCCTCATAACAAGGATCATCATAATGAAAAACTTCATTTCGACGCCTTTTTGGTTTGCTATAAGCCTTTGAACATGATGGCTCGGCATCCATGTTTCTAATCTGTAAGAATAATAAACAATACTGCGGCAACTTCAAGTGAGAATATTTTTAGAATAAAGCCTAAACATTAAATACATGTAATATTTATTTATATACATAAATAGACTCACGTAAACAGGATAATCTTATATACATAATACCAGTAAACCTAACTTAGATAATACGATATTAGTAATAGGTGCTTACCAGACACGCACTTTGCCAATGCGGTATTCGTAATACGTGTATAACAGACACTGTGAGTTTTATATTCGATACTACTACGCATCAGCTTCTAAGCGGAACTAGTTGGTGACCTGGTCTACACTCAACTAGATATATTTTGGGAGGATACTTAGGTGGTGGGGTCAGCGGCTTGTTGCGCAGAGGATTGGAAGCCACATCAAAAGTAGTAGGTGTCTGTGAGACACGTATTTCGAGTTAAGGGTTAATACCAACAGTACTTTTTGTACTTTAGTTAGCAATTAAAACAAACAAAGACTTATTTACAATAATTAAAATCAACAGTATTTTCTGTGCTTTAGTTAGCAATAAACAATTTGATTTTTATTATTTTCATAAAATTTTGTAAAATTCTTAACTAAATATTTTCATTTAAATCGTGTTTTAGTATGCCCTCAGCCTTATTTAGCTTTAATTAAAAAATAATTAGCATCAAATTTCAACACTTATCATCAATAATTTGCATTTTACTTAAATAGGAATAAATAGTAAATAATGTATCAATTAAAATATGTAAGACTTATTTAGAAATAAATACAACAGTATGTTCTGTGCTTTATTTAGCTGAACACAAGTTTATTTTTATTATTTTGACAAAATTATGTATAATTCCCTTAAGAAGCCATGTATTTTGAACTACGTATACCGTACCAGCGCCCAAGCGGTTAATTATAAAAGCTCAATTGACGTGTGATTTTTGGGACCGTATTTTGAGCATGCCGATTCGCCTCTTTATCTCTAGTCTTCATATTCGAGCCAAAGGCCATTTAAAGGGGAGGCGTGTTTTCATCCTTTACCAACACAATGTCGTTGATTTTTAAATTTTCGAAGGGTTTTATCCATTTTGGTCTAGTTTGTAAACGATTTAGGTAATCCACTAAGAAAAAACGCCTGTTTGATTTTATTACATTGTTCCCAAAATGACAGTCTATTTTCAGGGGTTGCTGTTACGTCTTTATCAAGATAAGCAGTTAAGGGAGAACCTATCAAAAAATTACCAAGGGTTAAAACATTGCATTCAGACGGGTCGGACGATAGAGCGCAGAAAGGGCGAGAATTTAGAACCGCTTCTACTTGCGATAATATTGTGCTAAGTTCCTCGAAAGTAAATTTAGAATTACCCATTATTCTATACAAGTGATATTTGGCTCCCTTTATTGCGGCTTCCGACAATCCGCCCCAATGGGGACTGGAAGGAGGCATAAATTTCCATGAAGTTTCATTTCTAGATAAATAATCTTTAATACTATCGTTAACGGACTGAGAGTCGAAGAATTTGTAAAGATCTCTTAATTCGTTTCTTGCTCCGACGAAATTCGAGCCTTATTTGTATATATGACAGATGGATTGCCCCTGCGATAAATAAATCTCTTTAATGAAGCCAGAAAGGCTTTTGTTAAAAGACTAGAGACTACCTCTATGTGAATGGCCTTAGTGACCATACACACAAACAGTGCTATGTAACATTTTTCAGTGGGAGCTTTGCGCAGGCGCTAGGATTTTAGTAAGAAAGGGCCTCCGAAATATATCCCAGTTCTAACAAACGGACGCGCTACGGTAACCCTGTCAGAGGGGAGTGCAGCCATTACTTGAGTGGCTATTTGGGGCTTAATGGTTTGCAAGTCATGCAATTTTTAATTACTTTTTTAATTTCCCTTAAACCGTTTAAAGGCCAGAAACGCAACCGAACATTTGACAGTATAGTTTGGGGACCGCTGTGACCTAACCGTTCGTGTTTTCTTTTTTTAATAACAAATGAACTACATGTTCATTAGATGGTAATAACAAAGGGTATTTTTGACTGAACGGAATGTCAATGTTTTCTAATCGGCCTCCTACTCGTAATAAACCGTCTGTATCAGAAATGATTTGTTCTGCTTTTATTTCTTTTAATAAAATTTTAAAATTAAACGATTGAATATTTTTTATTGTTGCTATTAAAGAGTTATCGAGTTCTGTAACTGATAGTGTTCCAACCTTTTTACGTGAAGGATTTTTTATGTTATGCGCAAAGCGCAACACAAAGGCTATCGTCCGTTGAAGCTTAAAAAAGCTGGAGAATTTTTCGAACACCAGTTCACAAAATTGTTTGGGTCGTGAAATCGAAGGTAGCGCGATTTTACGTTCTTTGGACAAATTACGAATGTTTAAAGGAGTGTTAAATGATTCTAAATTTAAATTAGGGTCTAATAAAAATTCCGGTCCATGAAACCAAGTTTGAATCATTTTATCATTAAATATACCTCGAGATAGGTGGTCTGCAGGGTTTTTCTTTGAGGGAACGTATCTCCAACAACAATTTTCGGTTAATTGTTGTATTTGACATACTCGATTTGCAACGAAAGGTGTCCATCTACTGGCAATATGTTTTATCCAGCATAACGCGATCTGTGAATCACTTCATACATTTTTTGAGAAAATTTCGAATTTATTTTGAAAAATATTAATGACTTTATTTACTAGTTGTGACAATAATAACATAGTGCATAATTCCAACCTAGGAATACTTTTTTTAATGGCGCGACTCTTGATTTAGACGTCAACTTTTAAGATTGTTAATACTTTCAATGAAAGCACCCCATTCTTTTAGTTTTTGCATTAGAATTTTTCCGTTTAAAATTAACGGGTTAATGTCTCCTAACGGGTCAAAACATTGACTTATGTACGACAATACTCTACGTTTAGTTACAGGGTGTATCTCCAAAGCATTAGGAACAGAAGTTTAAAATTTATCTTTAACTGGGTTCCATTTTAAACCTTACAAGGGGACTGATCCAAATTTAAATCAACATCAGCTAAACCCGATTGAGATACTTTTTCTAAAAATTCGAGATAGAGCCAAATTTGTGGAGTTCGAAACCAGTGGTTTAAAGCAATGTGCAATTCATTATATAATTGTTGTAATTGTTGTACGGTGTCCGTTCCGGAGAGAATGTTATCTACAAAGGTTTGATGCATTTCAAATACAAATGGTAGAAAATAGTATAAATAAAAAGTTTCACCAATATGATGAGTTAGATTTTAAGACAGTTAGTGAAAGCCGAAAAACTTCACTTGTTAAAATTCTTAAAAAAATTTGATGTTTTTTCAGAAAATCCTGGGAAAGTGAGTAATTATGAACATGTTATAGAAATGCATAATTCCGAACCGTTTCATGCACCGTCTTACCCTATTGCATTTGTTCATTCAGTAAGAAATCCGATTAAGGAAATGTTAGAATGGGAAATTATTGAACCAGGGGTGACAGAGTATGTTTCTCCTTTAGTTACAGTTAAAAAAAAAGATAAGTCAGTCAGAATATGTTTAGATGCCCGTTGGCTAAATAAACGCATGAGTAAAGATTAAATAAATCCGCCAAACTCACACGAGTTACTTTTTAGATTAAAACAATGTCAAATTATGAGCACGATAGATTTATTAGCGGCCTACTGGCAAATACCGATCCGGAAAAATGATCGAAAATATGTAGGATTTATTTACGAAGGAATGTCATTTGTTTTCAATCGGTTGCCGTTTGGATTATGTACGTCGATGGCATCATTAATAAGATGTTAAAAGGGTGTTCTTGGAGATTTAGACTTTATAGTTATCTATGTTGATGACCTGTTCATATTTTCTCCGACTGTCACAAAACATTTTGAGCATTTAGAATATGTTTTTTCCAAATTACAGAACGCAGGATTTACGGTAAAATTTTTAGGGATGAGGTTCCTTTTTTAGGGCATACAATTTCTGCTGAAGGGATACAAATGGAGAAAACACGTACGGAAGCCATCAGGAATTTCCCTGTTCTTTGAAATATAAGAATGTTAAGAGGTTTTCTAGATCTTTTTAACTATGAAAATAGGTTGTGCCAGAATTTTGCTCAGCTGAGCCTGCCGTTATTAAAATTATTAAAAAAAATGTAGTTTAGAAATGGTCAGAAGTACAGCAAACTTCATTTGATGACCTGAAGGCGGTATTTTTGCGGGCAAGTGTTGTGAAGCATCCCGATCCAGAGAAGGATTTTTCATTCAATATGATAGTTTAGATTTTGCTGTTGGAGGGTTCCTGTATCAATTTGATGATAACGATAACCAGCGCATGATTTCTTTCACACGCAAGGTATTAAGGAGTTAACCTATTTTAAACAGTGGCGTTTGTTGGTGTTAGGCAGACCGGTGACGGTAATTAGCGATCATCAATCCTTAAAATTTTTGATGTCTTGTAAACTAAAGAGTGCTAGAATAACTAGGTTGACGTTATTTTTGTAGGAATTTGATATAAAAATGGAGTACTGTAAGGAAAAGAAAAATGTACTGGCAGACATTTTATCTCGTTATCCAAGTAAAAGACTTGATCGGTCGGAAAAACTATTTAGGCAAGAAGGAGTTTCCGGATATTAAAAGCTATTTTGAAACCATTAAGGAAGACCAGGGGGGAGAGAGTTGGATAGAAAGAAAGGTTATGTTTTTGGAGAATAAGGCTGGTAAGGATTTAAACAGAGAAGAACGGAGGACAGCGTAATGATTCGTTTTGTATGAGGGGTTACGGTTCCGTAGGGGCACAGGAGAGGAAGTCGGTTATGGGCTATGTGTTCCAGGATCACAGATTCTGGAGTAAGTGAGATCGCAGCACGCCGCTCGAGGACATTTTGGAAAGTTCAAAACCTATGATTACCTGAAACAATTCTTTTTCTGGCCAAAGATGCAGAGATCTGTTAGGCATATCGTAGCTTCCTGCGAATTGTGTCAAAAAACTAAGGTGTCACCAACCAGCCAAGGTCCATACATTCAGTCTTACCCAGTAAACCAGGTGAGCTTGTCTGCGTCGATTTAATGGGACCGTTATCATAGGGCAGTGGAGGAGTAACACAGATTCTTGTTTGTCGATGCTTTTAGCAAATACGTAAGACTTTTCGCTCCTAAACGCGCTACCGCTGCAGCTATTGTAAATAGATTATTTAATAACTATATACCGGATGTTCAAAATCCCCAGTGTATTTTGAGCGATAGCGGCACACAATTTACTTCTGGGCTATGGTCCCGTCGCCTATCTGAAAGCAGTATCAAAAAGGTTTTGATTTCGACATATTTTCCATCGGGAAATATGACCGAGAGGTACAACAAGGAGGTAGGCCGCCTATTACGAGTTTACTGTCATAAACAACATACGAAATGGCCGAATTCCTTGCAATTTGTAGAAGAGTGTTTGAATTACTGCTTAAACGAAAGTACGGGGTTTGCACCGTCATATCTCTAATTTAAAAAAATTAATGTAAACCCACTCGACAAATATATTGAATTTTCTCCAGTTCGAAATACTTCCGATAAATCTCTTGAATATTACTGGCTACTTGCTCACGATACGTTGTTGTCCTAGTCCCAAAAACGCATTCAACGCCACGACCGAAAAATTAAACCATTATTTTTTAAGGCGATAAAGTTTTACTTCGGCATCATATCCGGTCTTCTGATGAAGATCGTATCATTAAAAAATTGGCGCTTTTGTACGATGGACCTAACAGTCGGTCCTAACTCTTATTTTCTTCAGGACGCAGATGGCGATGATATGGGTTATCATAAAATTGTAAATATTAAACACTTCAGGACTTTTTTTTAGAAAAAATTGTTCTTGATAATGATCTATTGTTATTGATTATCATTAGTATTCATGTTACTTTGTTACTTTTTAGGGCAGATATTTTGTATGTTTTTTTTTCCATTTTTATACTTGTTTCCATTAAACGGTGTGCTTTGAGCTAAGTCGGGCTGGTCCAAAGTGCGAGTAGTGCAGAGAATCGAGAGGGGAGTAAGGTACCGGCAGACGATCGGGAATTAGCTGAGAGCGACGGGAGAGGACAGCTGACTGATGGTGGCTGGTGGCTGCAAAGCGCTCGCTATTAATCACAGACAATTCACGCTATTAAAATTGTAAAATTGTTGGTGTTTTTGTTGTGTCCAGTTCAAAAGAGATCCTGTCCAGAACCCACGACAGATACTAATTACGAGAGCTAGGAGCCCCTGTGCATCTCTCTCACAGATGAATATATTCAAATGTTCGGTATAGTACAAAATGAGCCAGTAGAGGAAGTCGAAAGTACAGCTTCCTCCCACACACATGAATCTGTGAAAAATTAAAAAGATAAGGTTATTAATTATTGGTGTGATGAAGTTACAGAATACATCATTCAACTGTATAAGGACAATGAAAATAGCTTTAAAGATCCTAAGATTAGGAACGATCAAACCTGGAAATTACTTTCAGATCAGTTAGTAGAAAAAGGTTTTATATTTACAGCAATCCAAAGTAAAAATAAATTTAAACATCTTTAAAAAATATATATGAAATGCAAAGACAATATGAGCAAGGCATCAGGAGCTCTCCTTTAAATTTTAAATATCTATATGTAATTGATGAGATTTTTTTGGGGAAACCCAATCTAGAACCGTTAGCTGTAGCGTCCTCATCATTAGGTAAATTAATTTGTTCACATATGTTTAAATTGTATTTTAAAAATGAAAAAGTATTTGTACTGAATAATAACTTGATCAATGTATAATGTATAATAACTTGATCACTTAATCAAGGTATACTTTTATTTTTTGATATAAACAATGTTTGTATTCTAGGATCTTATGTAAATCCAGACATAGTTAAACGAAATTTCACTGTGGGTATAAAAAGGGAGTCTGATACCCCAGACGAGAAAAAACAAAAAAGTAATGGTATTGGACATGCTTAAAAAAAGTGAAAAAAGCAGGGAAAGACGCCACCTTGAGTTTTTAAGGGCCCAACAAAATTCCACTAATGTATATGAAAGGACAAGTTAATTGATAAATTGTAATAGTCCTTTCATATAAAGCTTTTAAAATATTTTATAATTCACTGTTTAGAATTTGTCCATTTATTTTATGCATCTTGGTTATCTAAGTTATTTTTTTTAATAGTTTGAAATAAAAAATCAAAACTTAGTTTTATTTTATTTATTTATTACAAAGATAATACAATTCTATCTCTTCTTAGAATTCCAGCCTCATCAAAAAACATTTGCTCGTTACACCATGCGTTCTTCATTAATTTCTTCGTTACTATCATTAAGTACCATACCCTCAGCAATGTAGTTTTCTAAGTGATTATCAATATTTTGTAAACATAGGTTATGTAAAACAAAACAACTTAAGATTGCTGCTGAAATGAGATCAGTTCTGAATATATCGAGATATTTGAGACGTCTATATCTTCCTTTTAACAAGGCAAAAGCTTTTTCTTTTGCCTGTCTAACTTCAGGCAGAGTTGTGTTAAAATGAATTTGCCTAAGTGTGAGGTCACCTCTATTTATATAAGGGGCAATGCTTTGTCACCTGTCATGAATTCATTATTCGAAAAATATTCAGGTTTATTTACAATGGACTTGTAAATTGTTGAATTTCAAAAAACTCTTAAATCAACAGATCCTGGATAGCCAGCAAAACAGTATGTGAATTTTAGATTCAAAGTACATATTGCTTGTACTGTATTAGCATGGAAACATTTTCGGCATATACTCGTATACGTTTGTGGGTCATATTTGGGTGCTTTAATATGAATGTACGACGCATCTGTGGCATCTATAATATTGTTAAGGCTGCTTCTTCTAAATCCAGCCACTGCTTCGGTAATTTCCTGAGATGTTTGTGGCCATTTAATAATTTGAGGTGCTAATTCATTTAATACACGTATAATTTTTATAAATGAATGGTGTAAAGAAGATTTCCCCCATGTCAAACCGGTCTCCTACAAACCTACAAAATAGTTAATTGAATTAAGTAGTCAAGGCTCCTAGTATATTCTTTTTACTCCGTTTCGCTCCAAGTTAAATAGACAAGTAATCTGACATACTCCATACCCTTACTCCTTGTACATTATGGAACGCAACTCAACAGGCGAACGGCTGGCTTGTGTCATTTCTGTCTAAGGTTGGATCCACATGCATCCGTGATACGCATCCGTTGTATACCACGTGATCAATAGTAACAAATTAAATTTTAGGGAATAAAATCACGCACGTTTCAAGGTCACAACGGATTGAAGTTGGTCAATTTTAACTTTTTATGCGTGATTGAGGTTAAGTTGTTGTTTTGTATCTTAGACTAGGTAATAAAGAGAGGACTCATAACGTCGCTGAAAATTTTGTGCCATTTTGACACCAACGATATTTGACCAAATGCGTAACATGTTGGAAATAAAAAAAACGAACTTGTATTTATGTTATTAGTACTTCATTGATCTTTTTAGGTAAAAAGCAAGTTCATAGCGTAACATTTAAAATAAATAAGTAACAATAAATAAGACACAAGAAAAAAATATATTGAAATAAACTAAATGAAATCGTTTACATAATAAAATAAGTGTTTTTTTTAAATTCCGCAAAATAAAACAATGATCTACATGTATTACAAAAAGATTTATTTTTATTTAATAAAGAATGACACCACCCAGATAGCACAGACACGTTTTAAAAACATCTTAAATACGTTTGTTCACGATGTTCCTGACGTTTTGAATATCTACGCTAATATCCAAACCGTATTGGGCGTGTTTAAGTCGTCTATTTACTTGATGGAAATTCATTTAAAAAAATAAATGAATACTTGTCTACTATATTTAATAATGTTTATTATACATTATTAAACTATTAGAACTGATATAGAGTAAATATTATTTTACAGTGTTGGATAAAATAATTAAAAAATGACTTCAAGTACTTGTTGCTATGAGAAACTATTCCAGTTTGGTCGATTTAAAAATTTCTTTGATGGTATTAATTTTAGCCAAAGCGTTTGTAACTAATGTCTAAGTGATGTTATGAAATTAAAAGGCAAATAAATTAAATTTTACCGTTTTTAAAGATAAAGTTTATTAGTTCCGGTATACTTCAGTTCCAATAATGGCAAACAAATAATATAAAAAGACAATATATATAAAAATACACACAACCACGAAAAAAGTAATGACAATGTCCACAGACTGACTCTAAAAATATTATACACTGGCTGTCCCGAGAAGAAGGCAGCTAGAGGATGAACACGACTCGATACGCGCGCGTGAGACTCCAATCAGCCAACGACAATGACGATGATCTACATGCGCTGCAGGCAGCGCCAAGAACGCTGTCGTGGCGCCATATTCAAATATTGCGAAAAGAGTTGAACGTCCACATTACCGACATATTTAAAACGTCCTAAAAACATCCCAAGAAAGACGTTTTAAACATGTCCTAAGCAAGGCGTCTTAAAACCGTCAGTTTTACGTACCAGGACGTTTGGACGAAAGTAAGACATGAACTGGACGTCTTTAAGATGTAGTGTGCTCTCTAGATATTATTAAATTAAGCCAGTAAGAAAAATTATACATAAATGAAGATAAATTTATTACTAACCCTTAACTAATACTTACTAATTTAGTACAATAACAAAAAGTTTTAGCGAACAACTCTTTTTTTTTATATCTTTTAAGTTTTTGTTTAAGAACTTTGATTTGTCTTTTTTTTTTTCTTTATTCCTTTCTACCTGTTGTAAAAGTTGTCTTCTAAGCCGTTTTATGCTAGGGGTTTCTAGGATAGATTCCTTATTTAAAGTTCTATTTGAAGAGCCTAGCTCAGATTCCAAATGCAAAGCTTTTCTTTTTAAGTACTACAAACAATCAATTATTACGGTAATGTTTTGAATTATACACAAAAGGGTTGCTAAATTCTTAAAAGTTCATAACATAATAATGAAAAGTAATTAAAAAAATATATGTTTAATCATGTTTATTAGTATACGCACCTTCTTCGGCTGCATGTATTTAGAGAATTCAGGAAATATAGTGGGAACTGTTCCATTTAGGAAATGTCTTTTACAGTTCGTCCCATAAAAAAATCAAAATGTTTTGAACACTATCATTTGGCGTAGGCATCCAATTAGCAATTTTCGTTGCCTGAAACCAAAGATTTTTTTGCTTGTTAAACGAAAATTAGCACAGAAATGGAAGTTTTTAACAAAAATATATCTGACAAGATTATGTTTTTTTAGGATGTTTTTCAGTTGAAATAATCAAAAAAGATGGCGACAATTAAGGGACGATTTCATGAGGTCTCTTAAAAAAAGCAAATTATATGTACCCAGTGGTTCTGGATTGGAGGATGTGTTACCATAACCATCGTTCAAATTTAATGAGCCCATGAAATTTTTGAACAGCACAGTAGATAATGCAAGGTTAGTACCACATTACTCACTGTTACCGTTTTTTATTAAAAATAATTATGAACCCCCAAGAATACTAAACTACTTACCCCCAAAGAAACAAATTGTCAATTATCAGAGGCAATCCTGGTAACAGATACACCGACTAGCCCTTCGGCGGTGTGGGATTTATAACGCGCCAGATCCTTTGTAGCAGAATAAGGATCAAACTCTTTCGTTGTTCAGAACTCTGATAATAGGCAACCCCTTATAAATGATAACCCCGAAACAGTGTAGACAGATACACCAGAGTCAATTACAGTGGTAATGTAGTCCAAAATTAATTAAAAAAAAAAAAGAAATAAGTACTAACCTTTTAAGGTCCAGGGTTTCACACTGGACTGATCTCTATGAACCTTTGTACGGTTTGGGAATCAAAAGAAAACACTAGGTTCCTCCCAAACAATTTAATACAACTAATTCTTGAATTGTAAATCCTCAACAGGATGACTTATTTACATATATGAGTACTCGGTCGGGCTCCGATTGTTCGAACAATTGGGGACTCCGCAAGCTATACAATCTAGTCTGCAAAGAAAAATATTGTAACAAATGTTTACAACGATATTAAATAAAAGAGCTACCCATAGCCAAATTGATTCAATACTTAAAAACTAACAAAGAACATTTAAATTAGATAATGTAACTTGTAAAACAAGATTACTACTTTTTTAAAACTGAAGACATATTTCCCACAAATAACCCTGATTTAATAATAATAATAATTAACCTAAATATACAATAACATTTTAATTGTGTTGAAAGTTACATAAATGAGGCCTTACAAAAGGTTCATTAAAGCACAAAGCAAACTTATATTAATAAATGAATAATGACAATGGTTTAGGAGATTATTATAATAACGGGCGATAACACTTTATAATTAAAACCACAAAAATATATATATACTAAGTTACAAAACTGTATGGGAGGAAAAAGAAAATAAATCAGAAAAAATTAATAGAAAACTTAAATTTCTTCATTGCCGGCGTCTCATCTTCTTCCCTGCAGACCAACTGGTCACCTCCTGTGGCGACAATGGTAGTGAAACTAGGGCCACTAGG
Source organism: Psylliodes chrysocephalus (assembly GCA_927349885.1). Lineage (NCBI taxonomy): Eukaryota > Metazoa > Arthropoda > Insecta > Coleoptera > Chrysomelidae > Psylliodes > Psylliodes chrysocephalus. The sequence goes on along the minus strand of OV651814.1, from coordinate 95,035,860 downwards.
CCTAACATCATGTAAAAAATGTGGAAAACTGGAAGTTGATTTCCTACCACTATTAAAAAAAAGGTTCCAAGGGGTACCGTGTGGGTTCCAGCCAGACACGGTACAAAACTTGAAGAACGGGTTCCTTCTTTCTTCCGGTCGTTATCCCTGGACGAGGAATGGATGTTGAAATCCGGAAAAGGTGGCGTGGCGCTGAGAAGAGTTATAAATCCCCCATGAGGGTATGGTTGTACGGGCCACATGAACGATTCTATACCCACCAAAATCAAGGGTACGTTCTCCCGCTGCAACCAATAAAAAAAACAAATGTCCAAGAATGGATCCGGGAACTCCCGATGGAAACAGATTTCTTTCCAATATTAATCTCCTGGACATCCAACTTTCACAAGCGCAACCAAAAACCCAACCTCCTTCTTCAAACGCTCGAACTAGAGAGACAGTTCCACTTCTTTTTCTCTACCTCGCTATTGAAGTCCTAGAATTATTTTGGTCTTGACTACATTAAGCATCAAGCCAGCATGGCTAAATAATTTACTTAAAACCCTAAACATTACCCATATTCCCTATACAAAACTATTTATTCAGCTTATACGATCCAAAGTATTAAACTGAAAATATTACAACGTCACTAACTAATTGAAAATAGACTATTACAAAGTGATAGCCGAATGCGAACTCAGTAAGATACCGCTTCAGCCTACTAAGTAAAAGGCCATCCAATACGGAACCTATTTACAGATTAATAACCGTTAAGGCCTGCTTACATTGCTATTAAAATAAAAATGTATTTATAAATTAAAAAAGGAACCGTAACATCACTATGCCTCGAGTTGTAAAGGAAAATTAAACTATGTACTTACATTGTCTTCTGGGCTTACCTAAAATCACATCAAATTGTAGTAAACAAAAATAGCTTAAAATCCAAAGAATGTTGGGATGTTTACACATTTATTTAAAAACAGGAAATTTTAAATAAACCAATATAGACATAAAAACTGCAAAAATTTACTAAAACAGTGTTACGATCTGATTTCGCCCTAATGTTGTTAGCAACTAGTTTTGTTTATTCGACACCCCTCGTATATGCTAGTTTTGTTTTTAGTGACCTTCATTATGTTTGTATCTGAAATATGACCTACATACCCTATATTGGTGAGTGTTATTCTGCAAATTTAAATCAATAGTTCCCAATTTTTAAACGTACAGCTGTTGATAGGTTTCTGATTGTTGTTGGCAACTTTTGTAGGCAAAGAATTACATTATTGACGTATTTAGAATATTTTGGCGGTATCTTTCTGTGTCTTAATGTAGTTAAATATATATTTATGGTAGTACATACCTTGTGAGAGTGACTGAGGGTGAATTTTGGTCATTTGAAACTGTTTTTCTTCCCTATAGTGCTTAGGTGGATTTTCAGTTTTCAGCTTACGGCTGTCTGTAGGTTTCTTCGGGGCCTATGGTGGTGACTTGAGCGTTTCTGAGTGTGTTTATTATGTATAAAACTTGCTATATTGTTATGGCTATGTGGTAGTATCACTTGTGACCTATTACTTAGTCCAGATGTGAAACTTACCAGTTGTAAAGTATTGTATTTTGAGTCCAGGGGACTTTACTGTGTTTAATTAATATATTTATGGGGATAACTACAACATAGTGAACATTTTTGGTCTAAAGATAGTAATTTGTATAAACAAGTTGGTGTTAGCTACGACAGTAGTAAATGTTATAGACCAGGGTACATTTTTCTATATTATAGGTGTTTATTTCTTGATGACATATGTGTTTAGTTTGTTTTAATATTGAGGTTATTGTTAGGGCTGTATTAAGGGTAAAGTCTGGGAACGTCTGTCAATTTATTTATACAGGGTGAAAGTATATCAGTTATTTATACAGGGTGAAGGTATGTCAACAATTTATACAGGGTAAAGGTATAAAATTTATTAAAAAGGTATAGCAGGAGTTTTGTTGTCTCATTTCGTTCCTATTGTTTGATCGATTTAGGTAGGAGACAAGGAAGCATTTTATCTGGCAGTTAAACAGATCTGGCGCTCAAAAGAATAGAATCCTGTGAATTTTTGGTACTAAACGGACCACGCCTTCTCCACTCGAAGCGAAACCGGAGCCAGGGCTGTTTATCAGACAGTCGAAACTTTTGCATTACCTGAAAATCTTCGTGAGTCGGTAAATTGCCTTTGTAGGGTTATAGCAGTGGCAACCATTGGAAATTGAACGCGGACGACGTTCGTGCGAGGATTAGACGGTAACATTGACCGTTTAATTAAAAATGTAACCAAAAAAAATTTTTTTTTGTGTAACATTGATGCCCAACAGTAGATTTTTATTTTGGTAACTTTGGAGTCCAACTTGATTTTTCCTTTTAGCCAAGATACTTTTCACCCAGTTGTGCATTATAACATCTGACATTTAAGGTTGATTTTTTTTCCTCGTTGTTACAACTGACCCCAGCGCGTTGAGACAGTATTTTGATTTCAGACCCTATATTAGGACAATTTTGTTGATTATAGTTAGATCACAAGTTGTTGTTGTATTTGATTGTAGTGGGACTCTGCTATTTTCACTGTGTTATCGATTGATGTGCACCTTTGTCCATTGCGTATGACCAAGGCTTGATTATAGTGGTACCTTGATATTTAGTGTCGTTATTTTTTTTGTTTATTGGGACCAAATTTGAGTAATTTTGTCAAAATGGGTAAGATGGTAATCAATAGGTTAAGGAAAGATGAATTGGAGTACGAACTTAAGGTTCGTGGGATTAAAATTGGTACTGTTGAGGAAATGAGATCTTCATTAGCAGCTACATTGAGGTTAGAAAAGGACAATGAGAGTTTTTCGTATCCAGCATATCCATTCACTTTTAAGCAAGATGAAACGGCTATTTTAGCTAAGTGCAAGGAATTAGAGACAGCTGTGTCAAAACTAGTAGGTAAACCTGGAGCTGCTGAAGAAAGCGAATTGCAGACTAGGATTACTCATGTCTTAGGTAGAATAGATAGGATGGTTACAGGTGATGATGAAGATTCCAAGACGATTAAATCTGAATTATTTTCCCAATTTTGACCATTTCAGATTCTTTGTATGAGAAATTAAACCCATCAACTACAGATTCTATACCTCCAGCATTAAATGTAATTAGTGGTTTTAACCAGTCTTTTCAAACTGATATAAATCAGGCTCATAGTTCATCTCCACAGCGTGGTAACTCAAGTACTAATATTCCTCCAAATTTGAATTTTCCTTTTTCAAAGATGATTCCGCCACATAAATGGGGAATTGAAAAATTTTCGGGTTCAATAAGGTCTATGTCTGTTTCTGCTTTTTTTGAGATGGTAGATGAATTGAGGATAGCTCGCCATGTTCCCACAGATGTTTTGTTAGAATCTGGGGTAGATTTGTTTGCAGATAAGGCATACCAATTTTATAAAGATGTTAGACTTAGAGCTAGTAGTTGGGAAGAACTTGTTGATGAGTTTAGAAACGAATATTTACCAGCCCATCATAATGAAGCTTTATTTGAGGAGCTTAGGAGGCGTACTCAACATCCTTCTGAAACCATTGGTGTTTACTTGGCAGTAATGTCATGTTATTTTAAACGGTTGAGATGTCCAGTGACAGAGGAGACAAAAGTGGCCATTATTATGAAAAATCTTCATCCATTTTATCAAGATCGATTACGTGATCCTTTGCCTAGTACATTAGAGGAACTTAGACATGTTTGTAGAAGAATGGAGATAAGAAGAGATGCAATCCAGAATTATGTAGAACCATCGAGTAGGAGAGTTGGTATCTTAGAAAGGGATCTTGCTTATATAGATGTTAATGATAGAGTAGGTAATGTCGAAATCGCAGCTACTACTTCAGCTGGACCTTCATCTTTTGGACCCGGTGTTTGTTATAGGTGTAATCAGCCCGGCCATAGAGCGATTGGTTGTATTTTACCAAAAAAATTGTATTGCTTCAAATGTAAGAAGGAAGGTTTTACTGTTAGGAACTGTCCCAATTGTAATAAAGGTAATCAGACACAGGGAAACGGGGAAAGGCGCGCTCATTAGGTCGTAGCAGCGTTGCCTCATCCATAGAACATACGACCAGTTTTAAACCAGTTTTAGACTATATTTTAAATCATGTACAAGGTGATGAAAGACCTTATTTGAGAGTAAACATTTTAGGTACGGAAGTTTTAGGTTTATTAGATTCAAGTGCTTCGAGAACCATTGTTGGTAGTCCTGGGTATAAACTTTTGCAAGATTTAGGTTTGAAACTTAGTAATAATAATAATAAATCGGAATGTCGTGTTGCGAATGGTCAGACATGTGAAGTTTTAGGAGAAATGTCAGTACCGTTTCTGGTAAGGGGGAACTTAAGAGTTTTGTCAGTGTTAGTTGCAGTGAGTTTGCCACATACGTTAATTTTAGGTGCAGATTTTTGGCGTGTCATGGGTATAGTACCAGACCTGAGGCACGATGCATGGCAATTCTCAAAGTCTCCAGTAACCATTGGTAGTGTAGAATGTAGTCAAACTGTTCTGACAAGCCTCCAGCAAAATCGTTTAGGTGCTCTTGTAGATAGGAATAGGGAATTATCAGGCTCAAACCTAGGTTGTACTAATGTAGCAGAACATAAAATTGTTTGTAATGCAGCTCCCATCAAACAGAGATATTATCCAGTATCACCAGTCATTCAGGGTTATATTGATAAGGAATTGGACGAGATGTTGGCTCAGGGAATCATTGAGAAAAGTAATAGTCCATGGTCTTCACCAATCCTTATGGTAAAAAAGAAGGATAGTACTTAAAGTTTGTGTGTCGACTACAGGAAGCTGAACGCGGTCACTGAGAGGGATAGTTATCCATTACCGTACATTTCTAACATTTTAGACAAACTAAAGAATGCACATTATTTGTCAACTTTGGACATTAAGTCAGCCTACTGGCAAGTACCTGTAGCGGAAGCTTCGCGTCATTTTACTGCTTTCACAATTCCTGGTAGAGGTTTGTACCAATTTAGAAGAATGCCATTTGGGTTGCACAATGCTCCAGCAACGTGGCAACGTTTAATTGACCAAGTCTTAGGTCCTGATCTTGATCCACATGTTTTTACCTATTTGGATGATGTTGTTGTGATTGCTGAAAGTTTTGAACAACATTTGTTTATCCTTGAAGAGGTTTTTAAGAGGCTTCGTGAAGCTAATTTGACAGTGAATTGGGAGAAATGTCAATTTTGTCGCCCAGAATTAAAATATTTAGGACATGTTGTGGATAGGAATGGGTTACACGTAGATTTGGATAAGGTTAAGGCAATGTTGGACCTTCCAAGTCCAAAATCTGTTAAAGATGTACGCGGTGCGTTAGGGACTTTTTCATGGTACCGTCGTTTTATCCCGGATTTTTCCACACTAATTTCTCCAATGACGAGTTTATTAAAAAAGGGTAGACGTTTTGAATGGACGACTGCTTGTGAAACTTCATTTCAAAAGATTAAGGAGTATTTGGTATCTGCTCCTGTGCTAAATTGCCCGGATTACAATTTTCCTTTCGTTATTCAATGTGATAGTTCTGGTTTTGGTTTAGGTGCTGTTTTAGTTCAACCGCATCCGGATGGTGACAGGGTTGTGTGTTATTTGAGTAGGTCACTTACCCGTCAAGAGAGGAATTATTCTACTACAGAACGTGAGTGTTTAGCAGTTCTGTGGTCGATTGAAAAATTGAGACCCTATTTGGAAGCCATTCCGTTTACAGTTATAACAGATCATGCTAGCCTAGTGTGGCTACAGAATCTTAAGGATCCAACCGGAAGATTAGCACGTTGGTCAGTGAAATTGCAACAGTACGATTTCAAAATTATACATAGGAAAGGCAAGGATCATGTTGTTCCCGATACCTTGTCTAGGTCTGTTCCAATTATTGACTCCATCGATTCTGTTGTTAAAGATAAATGGTATATAAGAATGAGAGATTGTGTGGTCAAGAAACCGTTGAAATATCCCCATTGGAGAGTGATTGATAACAAGTTATTTAAGTATGTTCGTTCTAGTTTAATCTTTCCCACCGACGATTGTGATAATTGGAAGGAAGTTGTACCTAAGGATCGTCGAAAAGCTATTTTGACCGAGTTACATGATGCACCATTGGCTGGACACATGGGAATTTTAAAGACGTTCAAGAGAGTTTGTGAGAAATATTATTGGCCTACATTAAAGTCTGATGTGGTTAGGTATGTTGGTAGTTGTCAGGTTTGCGCAGCACATAAGGTGGATCAAGGTGGTCCGAAGGGACTAATGACAGCGCAACCACGAGCTACAAGGCCTTGGGAGATTATCTCCACAGACTTAATGGGACCTTTGCCAAGATCAAATAAGGGTCATAGATTTATTCTTGCAGTTACAGATCTTTTTAGTAAATTTTTACTCACTTTTCCTCTTCGTTCGTCTAAAGCGCCTTTTGTCGTGAAAGCAATTGAAGAATATGTTTTTCTTATTTTTGGTGTCCCGCGCCTGCTGTTATGTGACAACGGTGTTCAGTTTACTTCCAAAATATTTGGTAATTTGATGGATAATTATGGAATTGAGGTTAGATATAACGCCCTTTACCACCCGCAAGCTAACCCCACTGAACGTTTTAATCGTACCCTCAAAACCATGTTAGCTGCCTATGTTTCGGACAATCATAGACATTGGGACGTTAATCTAGCAAAGATCACTTGCGCTACGCGAACAGCTTTTCACGAATCGACTCATCAAAATCCGTACTTTGTTAATTTTGGTAGAAACATGATTTTGAATGGTAAGGATTTCGCTAGGAAGGGAAATTTAAGAGAACTTGATGACCCTAAAGTAGATTTGCCTAATATGGTTACTAAAGACTTAAGAGATTTATTTGTTGAGGTTCGGAAGAGGTTGGATAAAGCTTCTGCTAAAGGTGAAAAAACTTACAACCTGCGGAGACGCCGTGAAGAATTCTTGCCTCATCAGGCGGTTTGGAGACGTAATTTTGCTCTTTCGGATGCTTCCAAGTATTTTACCAGCAAGTTAGCTCCTAAATGGTTAGGCCCTTTTTATGTTAGGAAGAAAATCAATCCTTGGATGTACGTGTTGGAGGATGACAATGGAACTGATCGTGGAACATGGAGTATCAAAGATCTAAAGGTGGCAGCTGCGACAGATGAGTTGCTTAGCAGCTAGCGCTGAGGAAAATTTCTTGCTAAATTTTCTCTGGATGGGGGAGTGATGTTACGATCTGATTTCGCCCTAATGTTGTTAGCAACTAGTTTTGTTTATTCTACACCCCTCGTATATGCTAGTTTTGTTTTTAGTGACCTTCATTATGTTTGTATCTGAAATATGACCTACATACCCTATATTGGTGAGTGTTATTCTGCAAATTTAAATCAATAGTTCCCAATTTTTAAACGTACAGCTGTTGATAGGTTTCTGTTTGTTGTTGGCAACTTTTGTAGGCAAAGAATTACATTATTGACGTATTTAGAATATTTTGGCGGTATCTTTCTGTGTCTTAATGTAGTTAAATATATATTTATGGTAGTACATACCTTGTGAGAGTGACTGAGGGTGAATGTTGGTCATTTGAAACTGTTTTTCTTCCCTATAGTGCTTAGGTGGATTTCCAGTTTTCAGCTTACGGCTGTCTGTAGGTTTCTTCGGGGCCTATGGTGGTGACTTGAGCGTTTCTGAGTGTGTTTATTATGTATAAAACTTGCTATATTGTTATGGCTATGTGGTAGTGTCACTTGTGACCTATTACTTAGTCCAGATGTGAAACTTACCAGGTTTTAACCTAGGTTTCTTGATGTTTGAGGAGGTTACCTGTGAGCTGGCTTGATACATTTAAATACCCCATTTTTTGCTGTCAATGTACACCTCAGTACCCATCAGCGGGTAGAGTTTCAATATTATTTTCTTTTTAGTTAGTTTTTTCTACAATGTAAATGATTCCAGTTCGACAGAAGGTTATAAACTATTCAGTTTTTGATAGTTATGGAAATAGAAGCCATGCGAATACATCCAGAGTGACCCGAGGCTCTTGTGTTAATTAGATCCAAGCTCGTCAATAGTTGGGTCGACGTGCCTATTTTTGTTTTCTTTTTTTCATCTGTAAGGCGTCGCCAACGCTTTATAGTTTCAGTTTGGTGAGAACTATATGCTCATCGAGGTCTTAGAATCTCTGGACTAGTCCTAAGATGTAATTATATAATGTATAATCTTGTAAAACTATTTTTTATTGTTAATGACATTTGTCATACATTTATTTACCTTGTCGTTGAGTTGACGGACCAAATCGCTTCGCTAATTTAATTGCCTCGTTTATTGTAGTGTTCTGGGATATTATATTCAAAGTATTAAGTATTTTCCTTGTTAAAAAAGATAATGTTATTATATTCTCGGCTATTATTTTGACGTTTATCAAACACTGACATTCGGCAGTTTCTGTCAATGTTTAATGTCATTGTCAAAGGACGTTGACATTTGTGTTATTCAGTTACTTCTTCTTTTATCTTTTCTGGACTCTTGTTGAGGTAGGCATGTTATTCCGGATGTTCGATGATGACGTACTTGCGCAGATTAGCGAATTATCAGTTTCCGGACTTGACGGTGAAGCCATTTTTGTCGTGTGTGAATTCTGACCCAGCAAGCACGCAAAAGTTTTTCTGTGTAGTGAACCGGCTTTTCGACTTTTGAATAAGTTTTTTAGGTTTTAGAAAATCCAGGGATGTTGTAACTCCCAACTCAGTATATGGGGATTATTTTTCTTTAACCTACATTTGTGGATGACCGTCGTATGGTTATTTGTTCTGGCGTTTAAAACTGGATTTGTTTTTTTTTTGGAACAGTTTTTCATCCAACTCCCATGGTGGGATATATACTTTTTAAGTCGTAGTCAAGCCGATCACCTGTGATTTTTGAAGAAAACCCTTATTAGTAAGGTATGTATTGTTTTTCTCAATAGTTGTACAGAAAACACTTTTTTATATAGACTTTTTTTTTGTCATCGAAGCTGAAGTAAAAAAAAACCCAGAAAGAACTGCGTACATTCTGCTACTCGTTTTTTTTTTAGGAGGGGAATCAGTTAGTAAGAAGCCGGTTTGTTCCTTAAATATTTGACTGGGTGGGTAAATTGTTTAATGTAGTTAATTCTTTTTTTTTTGGGAGGGAGACTGATATCCAAAACTAGCTTGGGTATTAAAATCTTTCATATTTTTAGGGTTTTTATTACTGGAGTGCACAGTTAAACCAACTGTCCCAATTAGAACTTGCTTCTGGTGTTCCACCTTAGAGGGTGAAACTTCGAACTAGCTGAATTATAGCAGTCTGCAGAGGAGGCAGGTGTTTTTACCTTACATGGATTTGGAATGGTAGCAGAGACAAACTGTTGCTTACAGCAGTGACCAACGGGGGACACTGACTCCAAGAAGGAGGTTTTATTTACTTTATTATTAAATTAACGGCACATTTTGCTGATCAAATTTTAATGAACATTTCTATTTAATCATTAATATTTTTGGGAAGGGGATTTTTATATGTAATACAAGAGTATGTTACATAGGGATTTTATGGTCTTAAATTATTATTAAGTTGTAGTAAAAGTGTACGACTGAAATCAAGTTAACTTTGTATCGGTATTTAACTTTTACATTGTGCAGATAGCATTTAAAAGTCACTCATGCATTTGGTACCAACGCCCATGACCCTGACATTTTTTTTTTGGTTACATTGTTAATTAAACGGTAGGGGATTTCTACCCCAGTAGTTACAGGTTTGATTTCTGTCCTAGGGACATCAACTTTAGTTTTAGATACAACATATTAATGCCATAACCACTCGTACATGACCATTTTTACTATATTTATTATATATTATTCATATCTATTTTGCGCCAACTACAACCTAGTTGTAAAGTATTGTATTTTGAGTCCAGGGGACTTTACTGTGTTTAATTAATATATTTATGGGGATAACTACAACATAGTGAACATTTTTGGTCTAAAGATAGTAATTTGTATAAACAAGTTGGTGTTAGCTACGACAGTAGTAAATGTTATAGACCAGGGTACATTTTTCTATATTATAGGTGTTTATTTCTTGATGACATATGTGTTTAGTTTGTTTTAATATTGAGGTTATTGTTAGGGCTGTATTAAGGGTAAAGTCTGGGAACGTCTGTCAATTTATTTATACAGGGTGAAAGTATATCAGTTATTTATACAGGGTGAAGGTATGTCAACAATTTATACAGGGTAAAGGTATAAAATTTATTAAAAAGGTATAGCAGGAGTTTTGTTGTCTCATTTCGTTCCTATTGTTTGATCGATTTAGGTAGGAGACAAGGAAGCATTTTATCTGGCAGTTAAACCGATCTGGCGCTCAAAAGAATAGAATCCTGTGAATTTTTGGTACTAAACGGACCACGCCTTCTCCACTCGAAGCGAAACCGGAGCCAGGGCTGTTCATCAGACAGTCGAAACTTTTGCATTACCTGAAAATCTTCGTGAGTCGGTAAATTGCCTTTGTAGGGTTATAGCAGTGGCAACCATTGGAAATTGAACGCGGACGACGTTCGTGCGAGGATTAGACGGTAACAACAGCAAAAAATTCAAAATAAAATCCATCTATTTTTAAATTATTCTACCTTTTACAATTTTTTACTACATTTTTTAGCACAGTGTCCAATATCAATATCACTCTTGAAGACACACCTTTATCATCAACACCAGATTTGTTATCACCAACGTCATCAACTGGACGTAAAAGAAAAGGTATGTTTAAAAAACTGTGTGAAACAATAAAAAAAAACTTTTTTTTTTATTTTTAGTCAACCCAACATCCAATGAAACAGAAATAGAAATCCAAAAACAGATTTTAAAATCGTTGCACGAGGACACAACAGAGGAACCTGATGGGATTGATGGGTTTCTTATGTTACTAGGAGGGGGTTAAGACGAATCCCACAACGAAACCAATTAAAAATGCAAATTAAGGTCTTGCAAATGCTGGCAGATGAGGAGGAAAGCATTGAGTAATAACTTCAAAAAGCTCATCTCTTGTGTTAAAGTCATATCTGTACTTTGATGCTTCGTTAAAAATAAATATTTTTTAATCTATTTTTGTTTTAATAAGTCTAGTATACCTTTATTAGGGTTCATAAAACTGTGGGTAATAACGAGGCTTAAAAACAAAGAAAAACAATCATTAAATAATAAAATGTTGTACTAAGCAGGCCCGTAGCCAGAAATTTGGTTTGGAGGGGGCCCAAAACGTAGTAATAATTTTTTGGGGAAGGGGGGCGGAAATGGTTGATGGGGGTCTTGTAAGGATATTTGTTATTAAAGTTGGACTCATTAGTGAAAAACTGCTTTATTGTTACTAATATCATCACTGCATTTTAACTGTCAGTCACGCATACATACACATTAATTGTCAAACAAAAGCGTCAATTATAGTAGACAAAATTTAAAATTTTAACTTTCGCGATTTCTTTGCTGCCATAATCTCAAGAACCTCATTCGGATCGATACCTAAGTTTCCATGAATTGACAGTACGGCGAGTGCACTAAGTCTTTCGTTGCCCGTTGAGTTACGTAAGTAAGTCTTGATTCTTTTCATTGTCGAAAATGACCTTTCCACACTTGCTGTTGTGACCGGAAGAGTTGCCAAAACTGTTAATAGATATTTGATTGTTGGAAATCTGCTCTTGTCACAAAAATCCAATACTTGTAAAGCGTCGGCATCTTTCTCGAGTCCCGATAATTTCTCACACCACAACTTATACTCAGCTTTTACAGCGGATTCTGAGACTCGATCATCAAAGTATGGCGAAAGATGATGCAAGTCATCTACTTTGTTAATTGCAGCAAATCCAGGGAGAAGTATCTGTAAGCTTGATAAGATGCCCGCGTTCTCATTAAGAAATTTGTCAGACAAATTCTGAATTAGCGTATCGAGGCAAGGAATAAAAACAGCAGACCGAAAGTACGATTCAACAGAGTCTGTTTGATAATTGGAACGAGTTGTTTGCTTCGACGTGAGTCTCGGAACTTTCAGCTCCATATCGAATGTATCGTTTGCAAGCTTTTCAGCTGCTATAAAAATTTTGCTGAACGATACGTCTGCAGTTGTTCGTTCTTCTTGAAGCATATTCACGATTTCGTGAACATGCTCTACTGCTGATGCCACATCACGTGATTTTTCTTGCAGTTGAACTGATAAAGGAAGCGTGATGCTGAAAAGTCTGTTACAAACCAAGAGACTGACGAGAAACTCACTTTTCTGAACTGTTGCAAGTAAGCAGGCCGCAGTTTTCGAAATAGCCCAAGATTTTTCTGAAATTTCTTCTAATCCCATGTGGATGATTTGAAACAGTTCTACAAAAGATAGTATGCTGTCATGTCGTTCGATGAATCTTGTTTCGCAAAGACGAATAAGCCTCTTCTTTTTACTCTGCGGAACATGTTCTTGGATGAGATCTTGAAGAATTTTCGTCGCATAAGCGTGGTTTCTGAATAAGTTCACGACATCGTTCACAATCCCAAGGCAATTTCGAACAGGTGGAACTGACATGGCATTTGACAATGCGAGATTCAAACGATGGCTATAACAATGAACGTACATCATCAATGGGTACAGATTCTTCATTCTCGCCTGGACGCCATTGACATGACCAGACATGTTGCGTGCTCCATCTTAACCTTGACCAATGCATTTTTTCATTTCGAGGCTCAACTCTTTACAACGTTTCAGGAGAGCTTCAGTTATTTTTTCAGAAGTCTGGTTGTAAATTGGTACAAATCCTACAAAATCTTCACGAATAATCAGTTTTTGCAAGTCATCGTCGAAGTCGAGGTATCTGAGACATACTGACATTTGTTCAGTTCCTGATATATCCATGGTTTCATCCCCGAGCAAGGTGAAGCATGGTGCATTATCAACTTTCTGAATAATTTTCCTAATGATAATGTCAGAACATATCTGAATAATTTCATTCTGAATATCTGGACTCATGTATTGGGCATTTTTCGGATGATTGAGAATGTGTTTTTCCAAGCTTACATCCCCGGAATCGATTCGAAATCGCAAAAGAGCTCGGAATTTTCCATCATTCAGTTGTGATCTAATCAATGACAAAGGTCCATTATCGTTATCGCCTCTCAAGGGCAATTCTTGCTCAGCACAAAAAAGAATGGTTTTTATTATTGGTATGATAGCTGCTCTATTTTCTTTTTTTTCCTTTGCTTGCTGCTTATCCATTAGAGACATAATATCTGATCGTTTTCCTGAAGATACTTCAAGAAAAGTTTTGGCAAACTCGGCACAAGTCTTGTGATATTCTTTGTTTGCATGCTTTCTAAAATCTTCCCTCGCGTTTTTCCAATTGCTATAGCAGCTGGTGACAAGTTGTCCTGGAATTTCGTGGTTTCCTTTGCCAACTCCTTCATGAAAAAATAGCCAGCATGGTCTGCAGTACACGCTATCTTCTTGTTGAGAATAAGCGAGGAAAGGAAAGTCTTTCATCCAAGTTTCTTGAAAACTCCTGTTGCGCCCATATCTTTTAGTAGTTGGATAGAGAAACCCTTTCGAGATCATCAGTAAAGTTAAAATGAGCTTTTTTGTGTAATCATCCAAGGAGGATCTATCCATATTGCCAATGTCGAGTTTTGGATCAACAGCATTCGTCTTTGGAGAAGCATGAGTAGACGTGTCAGATTGATCGGCAATTTGAGAATGCAGATTTTCGTCTGCAATAAATAAGGAAAATTTTTTAGGCATAAAAAGGAAACAAGTTTTTTGAGGATAACATAAAATCATATAGCATAGAATCTTTTCAAAGAAAGGAAGTGTCAATTTTTTTTAAATTTCGGTTTGGTTATAAAATTAAAATGTCTTCAAATATATCGTTTTTTATCGGTAATTTTCTATAATTATTCGAAAAATATTGCGTTTCTGAAACTAGTCGTGACTAGTGGAAGCGTTTCAACTAATGAAATTTAAATTCCTTTTTCTAACACAGCGATACATAATATTTCATAATATTCTGGCTAAAATAATACAATAAGGCACGACACAATACTTATAATTCAGTTATTTCTTGTGCTTTTCATGTGTTTTTCTGGCTTCACACGTATTTTTTAATTTTTTGAAATTAATTTCAATAATAATAATATTTTGAAATTTGGATAAAGACTCCTAACGTCATAAGCATAAACGCTCATTTTAGGAGTTTTTAAAACGTAATTTTATTCGAATTTGTTATTCTAGTGTCACGACTATTTTCTGAGTAAGCAAAATTTTTCGCCATGTTTTTTTGCACCTAGATAACATTAATTAGCTATTTTTGTAGTCGTTCATATTTTTGTATATTTTTTAAAAATATTTAAAAACATTATTTAAGACTATTTTAAGAATATTTCTTGTATCATTGACCTTACAGGATACTACTTGGACATGAAGTTATTCTGGGGATATTTTTATAAATATTCCTATGAGACATCCCAGGGATAATAAATGTCCATAAGATAATACAAATCATTCATCAATCTATACTTTATGTTACTTACCAGAAACTTTTGACGTAGAAGTTGCGCCAGATATCAGTTCATTTGAAATGTTTCGTTGTAAATCATTGTCATCTGTAATATTTCAATTGAAATTATGATTTTGAATATGATAGCAGAGTTTAATGACATTTTTCAGTATTAAAAATGGTTTCAGAATTCGCGTTAATGTAGGTATACATTAGTTATCATTTAATTGTTACTGTAACGATTTTGTTACTTACTAGAAACTCGAGTAGTTGTAGGAGTTTCATCAGATATTGGTTCATCCAATACGTTACGATGTGAATCATCGTCATCTGTAATATTTAAATGACAATTACAATTGTGTATATTACTGTCGAGAAAACAGTGTCACTGATGCGACAATGAGGAGAAACTTAAACAAAAAGTTTCTAGTTTTTCTAAGAGTTATTTTAATCTATTTGAATTAATATGAATTTTGCGAAAAACTATACATTAGAAAAATGTTCGTCAAGTAGAGAAAACGACTAGTTTTATGAAGCTGTACACATATTCGCTTGTAACACTTAAAAAACTACGAAAAAAAATCAGTGTTGACGTTTGAGGTTATGTGAACACTTTCATGTCTATGGCTATTCGTAAGGTCAAAATGCACATTACTTACCTTTCAATTCATTATTTTTTGATTTCTTGAGAAATCAAACAATACTTGTTTGGCCTTGTGCACGTTTCATTTCAATTTCGATTCTTCGTAAACAATATTTAACTTACGCCAGTAACAGTTGCTTATCGAAACTGCAACTGAGTCGTCTGAGTGTGAGTTCTGATTCGGATCGATATATCTCGAATTGGATCACGAAAAATTGCGCGGGAAATTTCAAACACCAGTAAACTGTGTGAAAACCAACACTTGTCTAGTAAAAGCGTATTTTATGTTTCACACGCAATTTTTGATGATCGGATTCGAGATAATCGATCCAGATCAAAAAGTAATCTTCTGTTCAAATGTTCTAATAGAGATATTATATATGTCTCACAGGCGTGAAGTTGTCATAAAAAATATGGCTTGTTATCGATAGACATATTTTTAAAACATGATTCACATCTTTAGGAAAATTTTAGGGTTCACGGAATTTCGGGGGGGGGGGGCCGGGCCCGTCGGGCCCTACGGCTGGCTACGGGCCTGGTACTAAGTAACTTACTATTTATTGAAATAAGAAAAGAACTAGATTTAAAAAATCATTATTAGCTGCTTTTTACCATTGCCACATTACTGCTCCAACACCTTAAAAAAAATCAGCAAACCGTTCTGTTATTCTACTTGCATTCCTGCTAAAAGCATTACTTCCTGTACTTTTTATATCTACAAGCCCTTCAATAGTTTCATTTTTAAGTTTTCTAAACGTGAGTAATGTCTATCATTACTTGACATAGATAGTTCTTTTTTGATAATAAAGTTATGAAGGCATATTGTTGCCTGAATTATTTTTTGTGTGGTATTTTGTGATGCTATAATCGGTTTTCCAAAAATCCTTCACCTGCCTCTTAAAATACCAAATGCACATTCTACAGTACGCCTTGCTCTACTCAATCGGTAATTAAAAACTTTTTTCTTAAATTTAAGTTTCCACTCCTTGGACAGGCATCAGGAAAACCAAACAGCTTGTCTTCAAGTGCTATGCCAATAGTGCTACTTTATACCACTATCACTTTGTCTACCGGGTGTTCCAGTATCAACAAGCAAGAATCTCATGTTGGCATCTACCACTGCCATCAGTATAATACTATGTGAGTTTTTGTAATTATAATTGTGGGATCCACTGTTTGGTGGTGCCTGAAAAAATAAATACCGTAGTAGTTTTCACATAAAGTGCATATAAAAATTGAAATTTAAATAGTTTCTATCAATTTGACTTCAGCATGTAGATTTGAAACCCAATGTACATCATAAATGGACAACAAACATGTTAATGTATGTTATAAAAAACACTTTACCTGTATAACAACATGTTATCCATCCACTGCTCCAATGCAATGGAGGTAATTCCATAGCTTTTCAAAGTCCAAGGCAATGCATTTCCACCCCTCATTTTTAGGAATTTTTAGCTGAATTGATGACAAATGATCCCAGATCGCTTAACATACGTCTAATATAATTTTAAAAATTGCTTGTGGAGAGATTCGAAATGCATATGATAGAGAAAACATACAATCACCGGATGCTAAATAATGCAAAATAATTGCCAATCTTATTTCAGATGGAATGGGAGCTCTAATAACATTAAGCTTTAAAATTTGTTTTTTAATTTTTTCATGCAACTCATTAAATAAAGTGTGGCTCATCCTAAAGTAATTAAAATACTTAAAGGGATCTTTCTCCTCCAGCTCTCGAATAAGGGTGTTCTCAGAGCCATATTTTAGTCTGTTTTCCTCCAAAAAAATGTTTCTTGTCCACATTGCTCGTTTGTGTGGGTTTTGTGCAATAAATCTTTTGCTTTGCAGACGCATTAGATATAATATTTTAATTTTTTTCTCAAATCGCGTTGCGCCCAGGGAGGAGCCTTCACTAATTGTCTGCTTAAACAGGAAATCAGTAAAGTCCAGTTATTATAAACACTCATAACTTAGACAAGGTCGGTTGTTACTCAAAAATATTAAAATATTTTGAGGTTAAGTAATATAACAACGCCAATGACCATAAACGCATGCGTTAAACGGATTATCACAACACTGACTCGTAAAACGAAGTTAGCACAGCATAGATCATATGTCTAACAATATGCGGACCCAGTTTTGTACGCTTACTTTAACTGCGGATTTTACAAAATACTATTGTTTGAATAGGTGCACAGGCCGCACAAGAGCGCTCTCCGTATTTGGCCAAATATCAACAAGCCGCACAAGCGCGCTTTCCATAGCGAAAGGGTTAATGTTGAGTAATTTTCCCGATTATTTTGACGCGGAGGCGTCTAACGAGGAACGCGACTCGTTTGAAACGAAATACTACCAGCCGCTAGCTACTTCGCAGTCGATTATCAATAAAGATTATTTTTCGCAAACTCACCCAGTGTTAATAGGCGTCCATAATCAGGACGGTTTGAGGGGTAGTGGTAGGGTTACCAATCCTCCTGATTTAGGCGGGAGCCTTCCGCTTTTTTACTAAACCTCCCGCTCCACGCTCTTAAACAAATCTCCCACTTTTCGGTAAATAAAAAATACATTAATTTAAATTTTAATACTTATTACTTTATAATCAATCCGGAAACGCTGACGCAAACACGTAACACGCCAACTGTCGCCAACACGCATAACCGTTTCAAACTGACCTTGAAGTAACCAATCACAAAGCTTCTTCGCCGCAATCACACGTACGGGATTTACACGCATTGTCCTATCTATTAGCTGTTTGTGTTTTGCTGCACTAACCTTAGTGTTTTGTTAAAGTTTATTATGGATCTTTCTGATATGAGTGATTTAAGTGATGAAGAAAATATATTTCCGGTATTTGAGACAAATTATTCAAATCAAGAGGAAGCTGAGGTAGAGGAGGCTGGACCTTTTGTTAAAACAAAGTAAATGAAATGTAAAGTTTAATAATAAATGGAGCAAAACTTGGACTGTTAGGGGCAAAGATATTGCACAAGCAAAGTATACGTTTTGTGAATCACAATAAAGCAATTTTTTTTAGTTATATATTTATGCATTCATTTATGAACTTATAGTGTATTTTTAGCGTTTTACCATGATACCCAGCTCAACCGCCGTACTCGTATTCATGAAGCCGGTACTATCAATAATTAATCATTTGGCCCTTTACGTTGTTATGAATAAAATAAGGATTTACATATTAAATCACAATTTATTATAATTTGTTATGTATATTTTTATTTATCTGAAAAAACGGATATTTGGTAGTCACTCCAGGCTGACCATTCCTATATTGTCTTCTATGAAATAATGTTGTACCTATCATAAACAATAAAGTCATGCCTTGTCTGTCAACTCGTGTAAAACCATGATATTTTTGTTTTACAATAAGAATGTTCAAACAACTATTAAGAATAATATTAGACTTAAATCAATAAGTTTACTGTTTCAAATAACGATTCATTCTGTTTATTGTTAATGTAACACTCTTATAGTTGAATCTGAAAATAATAGACACTAATTGAAAGTCGAGAATGTGTGAAGAATGCTGAGAAGTTGCCATATATGTAATATCTTTCAAAGAAGAATTGCTTTCATTATACAAACTATGTTAATGAAATGCTTAAAATAGATAATTGTTTGTCCAATGACAAATAACAGCATTTTTCACACATCCCATTATTGCTTGTCATTAAAATTTAGAGCCTTACACTTAAACGATACAATTAAACATATGAAAACGGAAAAAAACAAGAAAAATTCGACTAAAGGTTCACAAGAAAAAAAAGTGATACATTTTTTTCAAAAAACAATTTAGACCCAGATTTGACCGCCCAAGCAGAATATGCTTTCGTTTTTCATTCTATCAAACATGTTCATAGTTATTTATTGTCCGGGAAAATTATTTAGCAGGATTTTTCAAGACTCGAAAATTGCCAAAAGTTATTCATGCGGTAGAACCAAAACCACAAAACTTGTAACAAACATTCTGGGTCCAGAATCCAAACATATTATTTTGAATGACTTGGCCAATAATCAACCATTCTGATGCGTCAAATAAAGGGAATGTTGAAACAGGTTGGTGTATGTACAAAAATGTTAAAATTTTATTCGGCCATCTCAGAAAAGTCGGAAGCCATTGGCAAATCTTTGGTCGAAAGTTTAACAGAAGCTGGCTTGAATATTTTAAACGTTACGGCTTATTGCGCAGATAACGCTTCTGTAAACTTCGCAAAAAACAAAGTGTTATTACTGAACTCAATAAATTAAATCAGAATATTGTTCCCATTGGTTGCATTTGCCATATCATTCATAATGTCGAGAAGCACGGGCATGGAGCACTTAAGTATGATGTTGAATTTATAGTGATTAAGTGTTACAATGAATTTAGTAGTAGCACAAAAAAGTAAACGAATTGAAAGAAGTTTTTATTTTTTGTGAATAAGAATAGTCCGATCTATTAAGAACCGTTCCAACAAGATGGCTTTCCTTAATTCCTGCCACGGAACGTCTTTTAAAGCATTTTACACCCATTAAATCGTATTTTTAATCGCAAGAACGACCTCCGCCATTTTTTTTAAGATGACCTTGCTGAAGCATATTTAGGTAAGTACATATCTACATCATTAGAACTCGTTTAAATAGAAAAATCACCCTGAAAAATCGTCCTTTTCAAGTATTAACAAAAACACTTAATACCTATATTTTTTAACTAATTTACCTTTAAATTTTTCAACGTCTTAAAATTTATTATTTTATTGTTTTTTTCAATAGTATAGTAATATCTCAACGGATTAGTTTTTTGCAAGTAAAAATTTCTGAGTGGTCGTTGTTTCTATGATAAAGATCTTTATATAAAATAGTTTTGTTTATTGTAGGTCTATTACTTAATATCGGAAATTCAATGCACAATACAATAATAAGTTCGAATCTAAAAAAACGTTAGCAATAGAATTATTTAATGTTATGCAATCATTGAGGTCTTCATTAAAATTGAAAAAGGAACAACAATTTTATGGATCCATAGCGCTTTGTCTATTAAGAAAATGCGATGATCACACGAAAGTTACCATGTTTAAACGAGAAGCAGATGTACTTTTGGAGAGAATTATAAACTACTTGGAGAAATGGTAAATATTTTTATAAACTAAAGACTAAAACAGAGCATTGTCTTTATTGTATTACAGGCCTGATGATGGCTTCAAGCCGAAACTAGTCGCTTATTAATTAATAAAACTTATTCATGTGGTATTGATTTTGATTTTATTTATTCTTTTGAATAACGTTACCACATTTTAAATGCCTTAGAGGTTATTTGACTAATGTGAGTATTCAAGGAAAGCCTACTGTTCGTAATAACTTTCAAATCGCTAACATTGTCGATAGTTTGTAGCACACAATTATTAATTCTGTATGAATAGTAAACTGGAGAGGTAATTTTAAAAAAGGTGAACTAATGACATTTTTTAACATTTAAGTACAACACATTTACATCACATCTACGGGACAATCTATTTAAATCCTCTTGTAGTAACAAAGCATCTGTTTCATTGGAAACTGATCCAAATATTTTCACAAGCTGCAGCAAACATGGGATATTTAATGTTAGAGATGACACTAGAAAGATCATTAATAAATAAATTGAATAACAACGGACCCAAATGAGATCCCTGCGGTACACCTAAAGATACTGTAATTGCCTTCGATTTGCAGTTGCCATATTTAAGATATTGAATCCTGTTACGCAAATAACTATCAATCCAATTTATTATAAAATCATCAAACACATATCCTCTTAGTTTAGCAATTAGTATGTCATGGTTGACTCTGTCAAATGCTTTTGAAAAATCCGTATAAACAGAGTCAACTTGACACCTTGATTACAAGGATTGTACGATGAAATAGTTTTAATTCACTAAATTACCTTGACAAAACCCATGTTGTTGGTCTGAAATCGCATACTGTCACATACTAAGCACGACATTGAAATTATAGGAAAGAGCTGATATTAGTGATTTTTGAAATTAATTCCGAATTAAAAAATAAGAACAAACCACTTTGTTTTCACAAGGCACTAGTGAGGGGGCGCTTACAGGTATCTGTAGTTGTACTAGTGTATACTTTTTCCGACTTCTCTTTAATACATCACTGCCCATGCTCTAAAAACAATTTTTAATTATTTAATAAGCTGTGCCATTCTAATTTATCAATTATACAAGATACAAGTAAATCTTTTGCATATACAATTATCTAAATAAACTCAGCTATAGAAAAGAAAAAAACTTTACCTGCATCTTCCCCACAGCTTGTTAAGATGATGCTTTATTTTGCAGTACATCTACTGCATTCACATATTCCAGAACAATACCATTTGTTTTTTGATTTTCAGTAATATCTAAGGAATTATGGATCGCATCAGTGTTTTTTTATTTATTATGGATAACAGAATCTCGTTAGTTTCGTCTTTTTTTATTTTTGAAGACACTCGTCAACATCGTTTCATTTCTCTCTTCTCCTATGATTTTCTCAATTCCCTTTTTCTATTTTCGTTGCACTTTTTAAGTGTCACATAACTTCTATAAACATTATTGCTAGATGCATTGAATTCGTTCTCTATTGCTTGCATGCTTTTTTCTTTAGTACAGATTATGTTCAATCTGTTTTTATCTCTTCTATAATGAAAGCGTGCTTATTTGCTATGATATTCATCAATCGAATTCTTTCTGAAACTCTAAAATTATGAACCCGGGTTTTTTGTGAAGTACTCATATTAAAACCTTAAAATTTTACAAGTAAACTTATGAAGAAAACGTGGTCAGTACAGTAACCGAACAAAAAAGGTAGTTTAGAGCAGCGTTTCTCAACCTTTTTTGGGCCGCGGACCAGTAGATTTGTTAAAAAAAAATTGCGGACCAGTGATATTTTCTTAACAACAAATTTTTACTAAGTATTTATAAAGAATTACTACGTAAGTTAGTTGTAACATTTTTATTATCATTTACCTACAATAATATTTAAATGTAAAGATATATAATTACACATACAATAAGTAAGTATATAAACCTTTAACAAAAATGACAGAAAATTATAAAAAAATCACAAACTCATTGCATATGAACATATTGTTAATGAGAAGATTGCTGCTGCTCTTCTTCAATCAACTTGTCAATTGTTGGTTCCAAATTAGACAAGCTAAGTCGGAGCGGTGAAATAACCAAAAGCCGATTTCTGGCAAATCATACACATCGGACGTACATCTTCTGTAGATTTGGGCCAAAGAATAAAACCATATTTTAAATATTCAGGGTTGTAGTATCTGATAATGAGACCAGTAAAATTTCTCCGCGGACCACTAATGGTCTGCCGGACCAGCGGTTGAGAATAGCTGGAAATACAAAAAACACAACCTTTCAGGTTGAGCTCTTTAATTGTTCTGTTCTTTAAGCGAGAGTTAAGCGATACCAACAAGATGCGGCGTTGTCGCTTCTTATCAATTTGAACATATTTTAAATACATTATAGACAAAGTTTTGAACATGGCCCCGCTTTGAAGGGTACTTTCAAAAAAAAATTAACGTAACACATTATGAAGTAATACTGTGAAAAATTAAACATTTGTTGTAAAGCCAAATATTATGACAAAAAGTGACTGAACTACAACACAAGATCAGTCTGTAGCGGAAGGGGACACAATTGTCTAACTTTTCGTATGATAATTCCGTGTTTAATCTTGATAGTAGCCACTCTGACTACATTGTAGTTGCCCTGGATAAGTGTATCCACTCTGCTCATTAACTACTGGCTTAACAGAGTGTTGTCATCATTGACCAGCACCAAAGTACCTACTTTTATGGGAGTAAGTATAGCGTTTCTCTACTTATACGAGTGATAGAGTTGGGTTACATACTCCTTTTGAAATCGAGTCCAAAATTGCTGTTTGTATTTTTGGACAGTTTCTAGTGATGAAAGTCGATTGTCCAGAAGTTCCTTCAAGTTCATCTCTAAGAGAATGTGCATGGTTCGTCCTATTAGGAAATGGGAGGGACAAATAGGTTTAAGATCATTTGGTTCATTAGAATGTGCAAAAAACTGACGCGAGTTCAAAATTCCCTCTATTTGAATCAAAAGTATGTTTAACTATTTGTAAGTCAAAGAAATATTATGCATAAGTCTTTTTAAGTGGTATTTCATAATGCACACTGCCACTTCCCACAAACATCCAACATAAGGTGAATATAGAGGAATTAAATGCCATGATATATTATTGCTTGTACAATAATTATATGATCCAAATTTGTATTAAGAAATTCTTTATTATCATTAAGATCACGTTTTACTCCGACGAATATTGTGTCATTGTCATGGAATTTCTGGACGTGAAACAAACCGCTTAAGACAAGCTAAAAAATTATCCGATGTTAAATCGGTTATAGGTTCTAAGTGGACAGTCTTAGAACTGTCTTTTATGAGAATCGGTCCGGCATAATCGACGCCCGTAACCTGAAACGGAAACGAGTGTGTAACACGCTCCTTAGGTAATTGTCCAATCGGACAAGAAGCAAGTGTAGGTTTAAATTTAAAACAGCGCATGCAGTTATGGACTATCTGTTTCGTTAAATTTCGACCACCAATTACCCAAAATTGTTGCCTAATGTTCGACACAAATAACTGTGGTCCTGCATGGAGGAACTCTAAATGTTTTAATATCGGATGTTTGACGTTCTGATCAAGAGAAGAAAGTTCAAGACGTCCCCCTACTCTACATCATTTTCATCAATAAATGGACTTAACCCTTTGTAAAATTAATTTTTTGAAATTGTCTTTTTTGATTTTAATAGTGTGATTATTTCTGAAAAAGAATCAAAATGCCCATTTAATCGTTCGGAATATTTTAATTTGGATTTTTTTAAAATCTCATTCAAAAGGCATAAACGCCTTTTAATTTATTTAATTTAGAATATCTAACCAAAAATATCATTTGGCTTAATTATAGTGTAAATTCTAGAAGAGGATTTTATTTTCACCAGTTTTGACTCCATTGTCAAAATTTTATTATTTTGGGGTTGAGACCAACTGCACCCATCTATTAAGAGAAAGTTTGGTCCATACCACCATTTTTTACAACTTTCAAGCATTCGTGGGTACACCTCTGAAAGCTATATCTGCTGGGTTGTCTTTTGTATTTATATACAACCAATCGTCCGGATTGGGTAGTGGTTGTATTTGGGAAATACGATTGGCCACAAAAACTTGAAACCGACTAGGTTCTGCTTTAATCCACGCTAGAGCCACCTAAGAGTCAGTCCAATAAAATACTGGGTCAACCATTTTAATGCATCTATAACTCGACAAGCTAATTTTGCTACCAAGGGTGCAGCACATAATTCGAGACGAGAAATTAATACACATTTTACTAGGGCTACTAGGGCTTTTCGCACATAACAACTGAACGAAAAGGTTCCTTGCTTTGTTTTACTACGCAAATATATGCAACCAGTGTATGCACTTTGCCAAGCATCGCAATAACAATGAAGCTTGACAGGAATGTGGAATTTCGATAATGTTTTTGAGGGATAGATCTTTTCTACCCAAACTTTGACTAATTTAGAATATACAGGCTCGTCTCATGATAATTTCTCTGTGCAAAGTTGTTGTATTATTATCTTAAATAAGATAGTGCAAGGCATAAGTAAGCACTGCTAGTCCCATAGGTAACAGTGTTCAGCTCAAAGGACGATGGTCAGCGTCGATATGAATCTATCGATACATTTTTGATATATCAGCTGATCCAACATATTGGTAACTTCTAAATCGTAGTAAAATATCTATGATATCGTTTTGGAGTTTAGGACCCGTAACTTTTAAATCATTTAAGAACCAGCCTAATGTAGATGGGCATGATCCATCAAACACGACCCTTAGTTGGGTAGTAAGGCTTACCTCTTTGTAGACCCCATGATGAGGTAGAAAATATGAAGGATTTATTTCAATTGTTGAAGGAGGTACTTCAACCGTATAATTTAATAAGATATATTCTTTGATAAAAGCTGCATACATTTGTTTAATCTGTAGATCAGAATAAAGTTTTCATTTTAAGTTAAGAAATCTTTTTATTGCCGTTTTTTACTGACCCCTAAAAGTGCAGCGGGGTGCTTGAGAGGCATTTGAACTACAAATCTACCTTCAGCATCTCGAATATTCGTTCTATTAAACAATTCCTCACATTGAATTTGCTCTTTTGTTAACATTGAATTATTAGAAGCTTCTTCGAGCTCCCAAATTAAAAGAATGCGCAAAACACCCAATAGCCTAACAGCTGCTAAAATATTGCTGACATTATCTGAGACAACAACTACAATTTTGTACGAAATATTCCACTCTGCCATTTTCTCCTTCAATACTTTGCACAGATTTTCATCCGTGTAGCTGTGATTGTATTTTTTACACTTAATTAAAGACGAGCAACGATTGGTTTGCTCATCTATACAATGTGCCGTGCTAGCTATATAATTTTTGTTAGTCCTTTAAGTCCAAGAATCGGTTAGGCATACTGCTCTTGTAGTTTAAATTTTCATTTTTATTTTATTTCTTAATTCATTATAAGAGTTCGTTAAAAAATTATTTGTTAAAGTTTTTCTTGTTAAAAGTTGATACCCTGGACAATGAGAAACCATGTTAATACAATTTTTGAATTCCGGCTCTTCCACTATTCGTAAAGCATTGTGGCCTTATGAAATCATTTTTATAACTTGCTTGTCGATTTTAGCCTTTGTCGCCTGAGTTGGTTTCAAATTTAAAGATTTTGTTCACCTGTTTCCGATTTATTTTGCCGTTCTACACTTTATTATTGGTGTTTATTTTTGATGTGTCTGGCTAGATTGCCAACTGACCTGCTAGAAATGCTTATGTATTGCAAACAATAATTGAAGGGTACAGGAAAAGAACCGGCTAAGTCACAATTTTATAAAACCGAGAAAAACCGATTTAAAGGTTTAAAGTATAGAAACTTTTACTATAAATAGAACTGGATGTTAATATATTTTTTTTTATTGTTTGTTAGACATTTCTAGTACAGTTTATATTGGTCGCTTATTATAATTTTGATTTTACTTTGAACAAGGTACAGTTTTCTATGCAAACAACACAATTGAAAGGTAAAAAAACAGCTAAGTCCAGGACTTAGCTGTTTCTTTTCCTGTTTCAAAGAAAGAAGAATGAAAATAATGCTTTATTATTACAAACCACAATAACACGTTACAAACTAAAAATATTTAAATCAAACATTGTTCAGTATTGAGTACAGTTAAAAAAAATTATTGTTTCTCATAAGGCAATGTTGAAAAAAATGTTTGAGCTTCAGCACCACAAATTTTTTTTAATTCCTGCAGGTTTTTATACTTTGCAAGAGATATTGGAAGCAACCCTGTAAAGAATTTCCAGAATTAACATTTTAATCTAGTTTACATGAATTTTTTAGGTTCAATTATTGAGATAAAAATATTTTAGTTACCTTTATATGAGAGTGGAGGAAGACGAAATTCTTTTCCAGTTAGACCCTGACGATACTTGTATGATGGACCTCTAATTTATCTAACCTAACTGTAGACAGTTTTTGATAAAGTTGCTTTTCAAAGAATAATAAGAAAGTATCTATTACATTAAAAAAATGAATAGAGCAAAAAGGATAAAATTGATTCGAGTAAGTATTAGTTTTAAACTTTAAATGTTAAAGTTGTATGGGCATACTGTAAATTTTAGGAGTTAATTGAAAACGAGGATAATGATGACACAAGTTCTTCCAGTGGCAGTAGCAGCCTAGATTTGTTTTTATCTTCAGATGTGTCTTCTGATTTATCGTCCGATTCCGATTATGAGAGAGGTCAATCAAACCGTATAACAACGTTTCTTGAAACAGTTACAAAATACAATGACTCTGAATTTAAAGAACATTTTCGTTTAGAACGTAACACCTGTAATTTAATAATTGGTATGTGTATATTTAAGTGATTACAAAAGCGGGAGAGTAAATATTTCACCAGAGCGAGCAATCTATATGACCCTATGGTATCTGTCAAACACTGAAACTTTCAGACAAATATCTGACAGGTTTGGGGTCAGCAAAAGTACTGCACATGAGATAATAAGTAAAATAATAAATTATTTAGTCAGTCAGAGTAAGAAGTTGGCGAACAGAAGAAAAATAATTAATAAATTTAAGAAAAAAATCCGGAATGAATGGTATTATCGGAGCAATAGATGGAAGTCACTTCCATATAAATAAACCAAGGTCTCAATATTCAGTTGCATACTACAACTGAAAAAGTTACTATAGTATATTACTGCAAGGTGTTTGTGATAGTGACAGAAAATTTATAGACATTTTTTGTGGAGAGCCAGGCTCTATGCATGAGAAAGTCATCGTTGTTTGCAAGAGGTAATAGTGGAAATCTTGTAATCTGTTTATTAGCTGATTCAGCATATCCTTCATTAGATTGGCTTATCACACCCTATAAAGATAATGGACACTTATCAGTAGAACAAAAACAATTTAATAATAATCATTCTTCAGCACGTGTTATAATAGAGAATGCCTTTGGCCTTTTGAAAGGTAGATTTAGAAGGTTAAAATATTTTGAAAATGTAAATATTTCATTTATAGTAAAGAGTGTTTTGCTGCAACAGTTTTACATAATTTGTGTTTATCAGTAGATGACGTTTTAGAAACAGAAAATTATTCAGAAACAGTGAACGAATAAAATAACTCCATGTTAAGGGATATCCACTATTTCCTACTCTTGATGCCATTTATGTATTTGTTGTAGCTTTCATAATTTTTAATATATCCAGGTTAATTTTTAAGGTATAGTGTTATTACATTCTGTCTTTAAAGTAGATACGTTTTTTTCAATCAAAAATTATTTACAATTATGTGATATCTATTTCATGTGGACTAGTTTATTTGCTGATTTTACATTTTGTAATTTGAATTAAAATATAAAAATTAAATGGTTATCATCATGTTTTTTATTATGTAATATAAAAGTAAGTATATATTAAGTTTAAAATATCTGAAGTTTATAATCAAAGTATATATTTATATGCTGCACAGTGCAGTACTAAATAAAATATCAAATGTTTTTAAAGTTACCTTAGAAATAAAAATAATGTGTTTCTTCACAAATTTATTTTATTACTACAAAAACAGTCAGTAACAGAAAAACAAAATTTTTAAATCAACATTTAAAACATGTGCATTAACATTTAAATATTATTAATACTGTTAGCAAGTTTCTCTAAAGCTATAACTTTTCTATCTTCCAATTCCAATTTTTTTGCATTTGCATATTCCTCTCCTTCTTTAGTTTTAATGCCTCTTCTATATAATTTTCTCTTTGTTGCTTTTTATCCTGACTTTCCATTTTCTTCTCTTCATAATACTTTTTTTTGAGTTCCATATAATCTGCAGTAAGATTCCTTCGCTTCTTTTTTGAATTGTCTGAATATTTTGTATTTTCAGAAGATTGTTCAACATTACAATTTTCAGTGAATTTTTCAACCTGGGTATTTTCTTCCACTTGATTTTTAATAA
This sequence comes from Psylliodes chrysocephalus, assembly GCA_927349885.1. NCBI lineage: Eukaryota > Metazoa > Arthropoda > Insecta > Coleoptera > Chrysomelidae > Psylliodes > Psylliodes chrysocephalus. The sequence goes on along the minus strand of OV651814.1, from coordinate 95,007,081 downwards.
TGTTGTATGTGTCAATAGAATGGGGGCTAGAGTTTGTTGGTGTTTCACCCAAAATTTCATCCATCCTCTCATAATACACAAATTTTTGTCTTGCATAAATTTTCCAATTTTTGATTTTGGAAGCTACTGTAACAAATTTACGTTTGTCAGTATTTTCTAGTAAGATGTGTGTGGATAATGTACGTATTTAGTTCATCCTCTAAACATTTCCAGGGATGACTCAATAGGTTGTACAAAATAACTGAAAAAAAGCCTGCAATAACTAGACAGGAAAGTCATGTCTTGGACAAATCAGATTTTTTTAAATAAATTTCGTGAAAATTTACTTCAAACATTGAGATTCATCATATTACAAAATAGTAAAAACAAATTCAGAAAAACTTCTTACAAGTTCAATCACATATATTATGAAAACACTTCATGCAAAAAACTTACAGACAATCCTTGACTTGCCAATTTTTCGTGCACAATATTCCAAAAAAAATTTTTTTTATGAATGTGAAATAAATCCTCATATCTGCACTTTAATGATGTTAGTAAGCTTAATGTTGATTCATGAGACCATACATTTTTATTGCATGTATTTTCTGTACTTTTCTTTTTCTTATCAGTGTTGTCACCATCTAAATTTTGCGACGGCTCCGCGTCATCCAAATCTTCCAACTCATCACTGTTTGAAAAAGTTAAAATTATTTCCTTGGGATTTGGGTCATGTTCATTATAGATTTTAATACAAGGCCGCTGATATTCGTTAAAATATATCATATTATTGTCTATCCATATATTCGCCCCATTTTCTGTAGAAAAAATGTCAGAGGTAAACATAAAAAAAACAATCCTTCATGTAGTTTACTTACCAGTGTCTCTCATGAAAACTTGTCCGTTTTCATTAAGCACCCAACCATTATTATTTCTAATAATTGCATATGCCATTTTTGAATGTATTTGAATATGTGAAATGATAATTCACAAAAACAATTAAACAATCACTTAACCTAACCTCTAAAACGCCGGTAAGCCAGATGTTTACAAGTAAGTGTACCTTCAAAACAGCTCATTTTTGGCGAAGGGGGAGGTACATTTCTCACTTGCTTTTCCTCACTTCTTGTCAAATAGAACGCATCAGCAACTGAGAACTTGACAAGTGAGGTAAGGAAGTGAGATTCTGATGCAAATCGAAAGCAGCTAATACCACACACACCGAATAATGGTTCTAACAGCCGAACTAGACTCAATCCAACTGAATTCCGCTGCCTCGCCTCTTCGCTGATACCGTCGGTGCACACGAACGTATTTATACGGTGCGGTAACGCAACGTAAAAACACGCCTGATCCACAAATACATTGACTCCAATGGAGCAATTCACACTTGACGTCGACGACGTCCGACGTTCTTCACCGCTCGACGGTGACGCAGCGGCGAAATCCCCCTTACGGTGACTGCTTCACCGCTGCCGTGATCCTTCGTTCGCGCGGCAAAACAGTACGTTACCGTATATCGTTGAGTGCACATGAGCGTCAACAAGAACGTGCGGTGAAAATGTCTGAAAGGGAAATTGACACGGAGTTACTCATTGAAGAGGTGAGAAGACATCCAGAACTCTGGGATGTAGGTAGTGAAGACTACAAAAATAAAAATAAAAAAACTGCGGCTTGGATAGAATTTTGTAGTACCCTCATCCCCGACTTCGAAACCAAGGAAGAAGCCATTAAAAATGAATTAGGTAAGTACAAATATTTATTTATCGCAATCAGACCTGGACAAAATAATTTTAAAAGTTAGTTAATTACGAACGATAATTATTACTTTTTAAGAAAACGGCTTTTTTCCCAAAAAATCTGTTTACGCTTCGTTAATATAACTTTAACAATTTATCACGACAAGCGCTAGTGCTCCATTTGGGTAGCATATACTAGAATAGTGTAGCATTTAGAATAAGTTTTGGTAACTAGGCTTACACCATTCGATCCTGCCAAGGCACTCGCCCTGCGTCACTAACGAAATAATCAGCCCATGTGTGACGCTGCTGGTTTAGAGCACGTCCACCTTGAGGTACAGTAGGGACAGCTTCATCGGCAAATAGTCCGTTAGTAGTTAGTGTATCATCATATGAATATCCATCGCGATTACGTACGAAATTATGTAAAATGCAACAGGCTTTCACTATATCTTTTGCAAAGTCCAAACTGACATTTAGCGGTCGATGTAGAATGCGCCATTTGTTGGTCAAGATACCGAATGTACATTCAACATAACGTCGTGCTCGGATGAGGCGGTAGTTAAAAATTCGTTTCTCATAACTTAAAAATCTGCCGTTGAAAGGTCGCAAAATGTGCCGCGATAGAGCAAACGCCTCATTTGCAACAAATACATACGGCATTATTCGGTTAGTTCCGGGTAACACTTTTCCGCGTGGAATGTTTAATTAACCATTTTCTAGCTGTATATTAAAGGAAGACTTCTCAAAAATAGTGCTGTCGGAATCTTTGCCTGGTGCACCAACGTCTATATAAATAAAGTTGTATGAAGCATCTGCGATGGCTAATAAGACGAATGAAAAGTAATGCTTATAATTAAAATATAAGGATCCACTTAGGCTCGGTTTAATGCATCTGATGTGCTTTCCGTCTATCGCTCCAATGCAGTTTGGAAAATTCGTTTTCGTTTCAAATCCTTCGCAAACTTGTACAAGGTACAAAGGTGATAGAGTGGGTGATATGAACTAACATAGGGTAAAACACAATAAGCCAATAGGCTTCAGTGTTATTCGGAGACACATAATCAGACGAGCCCAGGAGAGAAAAAAAAATCCTTCGCAAATACTTGACCATCGATCTTCAGTATATGCCGGAAACATCTCACAACAAAGAGTAGTCCACAGTGCTCGACACATTTTTCTGACCAATTTGCTTAAAGTTGAACGCCCAATGCGGTAGAAGTAATGTAATTCAACTAAGGTACTTCCTCCACCCAAATATCTAAAACAATAACATAAATATCACCAAATATATACCCAACTTTTTATGCATATTCACTAAATCAATATCATACATTAATTCTATATTTCAGGAAAAACAATTATGGGTCGCTGGCGAAATGTGAGAGACAACTTCATGCGTTTCCAACGTAAGATAACAAAGTCCGGCCAAGCAGCCGAAACCGGCCGAAGGTACATATACGCCCGCCAGCTGGACTTTTTGATGGAGACGCGGGAAAATTTTCCAACGGAAGCTAGTTCCCAAGCAGAGGAAGAAGATGCCGAAGCCGACAACGAAGAGCCTCACGCCGGGAATACTGATGAGATTCCCGGTCCTTCAAGAACCGCTCAACGTCGAGCCGCACCTACGGCACCTCCGAGGAAAAGGTTTTCCTTTATTGACATTTATGCAACAGCGCCCCGCACCAACGCCAGCCCCAGACGACGACGAAGACAGAGCATTCTTTAACTCCCTATTGCCGATGGTTCGAGGATTTACACCGGACCAAAAAATTGAATTTCGATTAGAGCTTTTGAAGATGGTCAAGCGCTATCGGTCAGGCCTGCTTCCTATACAATCCCAACATGAAATGCAACATTTTCACTTTGTCACTCAACCGACACCCATTCGTTCACATACTCAGCTGCAAATTCTGATCATTTTCCCTCCTCTCTTTTCACATCCCAAAGACCGTCGCAAACTCAAACATTCACTTCGGTACCTCAAAGGTCTCCTTTGCCTTCATTCTCCCCAGACCTTGCTTCTCCATCTTCCCAATCTCAACATTCACCTTCTACATACGATTACGATTTGTATTCACAGCAGTAATTATTAATAAATGTATTTAGTCCATTTGTTTATTTTTTTTTATCTTTAGATAATAAAATTCGCTATCTTTGTGAAGATCAATTTTTTGCCAGATTATTTTAGTAAAATTGCTTCAAAACGTAAACGACTAATTGCAAATTCTGTAACAATTAAATTAGATAATAGTACATCCAGTTTAACTATACCCAACTATACTCAACCCGAGAGTCAGATTTTAGAAAATGTAGCATAAGATAGATTTGCTATTCTGCAACGATAAACAAGAAATTATTTGTAAACGTAAACTTAGTACCTATTAGTGATAAACAATTTGAACAACCCTCTGTTAAAAATGAAAAGTAATTTTTAAACTCAAATTTGTTAGATCAACTAGAACAGATTTGTTAAAATATAATTCAAATCAACCATTGCATTATGAGAAATAAACTGAAAGTTTTTTCTATGAACTAATTTTAGACAAATTAAAAATAACTTACTTTTATAAAAATGGGCAACATAGAGAAATTGTTTAATAAGATATAAGTATATACACTGTTTTGTTTTTATAGGAAACCCCTGACACTCGCATCAAAATTTGATCCAGTTTTCCAAGAATGAGAGGAGAATACTATTAATTTCACTTACAGTTATTGTTATTTGTACATATTATGTATGTAATAAAGGTTTAAATGCACCTTACTTTTATTAAATAATTAAACTATACCTACCTACCTCTTGTTTCAAATATTTTAATATATTTTTAATTTATATTTTTTGGAGTTTTATTACTTAATAAACCAATATTTATGTTAAATACAGTATTTTAATGTAAATATTAGTTTTTTAAAGTAATGAATGCCAAAAATTGTATATAAATAATAAAGGACATTTGAATGAGCCGCTTTTAGGCTTGACACTCTTCTTTTTAATTTTCTTCTTTTATGCTGACTCTAACTGTCAAGTTAATCAGCCAATTGTGTTGCGTGCGATGGTGGTGCCAAATAGTAGGTTTGTTCAAGCAGCAGTTTGCGACAGTTGCCAACTGGACGGCGTATGCGTAGTTTATTTCTAGCGTTCGGGCAGACAAATTTTTAAACTGCCAACTTGGAGTACGGTATTCGAGCAGGTTTGAATCTGATTTCCCAACCGTTTGCTGACTATCCGAGCAGTTCACAGACTCAGGTCAAACTGTTGGTTTGAGACTTGCGCAAAAAACTTTTTTTTAATTATAAACACCCAAAGGGCGGAGACCATTAAACTAAAATAAGAAGAAGAAAAGACTTTTATTGTTATAATTTGTCAACAAATGTTGATGTAGTTGTCAGTTCCTAGTTTTTTCATTATTGTACTGTGATTTTTTTGTTTTTTTATTCCTGTGTTTTATTCCAATTTCCAATATAGATACAGCGAGATAGATACTGGGGTTCTATTCTACATACCTATTTGTAGTGTTTGTCTTTAGCGTAAATTGTAGTCTAACGTTATTTTTTAATAAAAATAGAAGAGATTAAGTAGTTCATTCTCTAATAATAATTATTACTATGTTTTAGATATCTGATTATACCTCATCAAGTTCATCTAGCGACAGTGATATGTTGCTGTTGGACTTGTCAAGTGAAGATGAATTGGAACCTTTTCTTCAAAATGAACGTCCCAAGAACGAAACTTATTTTGAAACAATTGAACGTTACAACAATAGGCAGTTCACAGAATATTTTCAATTAAGTAGGGACGGAGTAGTGTACATATCTGAACGGTTCAAAGAATCGCAATATTTTAATTATCAAGCTGGAGGCAATGGAAAATTGTCACAAATGCAACATGTGCTAATATTCTTGTGGTATGCAGGACATCAGACTGCTTCTTTTCGTGATGTTGCTGACAGATTTTGTATTACACTAAGTACTTTGTATACAATAATTAGAAAGCTTGCATATTTCCTAAGTAATCTTTCAGATGAAGTAATTAATTACTTGGCTAACAAATGAGGAGAAGCTGGAAACTGAATTGTACTTTAAAAATAATAATTTTCCTGGTGTTATTGGATGCATTGATGGCACCCATATAAAAATTGACAAACCAGAGCAAGACCCAGACTCCTACCTAAATAGAATACACTTTTTTTTCTATACAAGTAAGTATCTGAATAAAATAATTTACCAGACTAACTGCTAAAACCTACTTACACAGCAACTGCAATGAAATTTCTGATGTGATTGGATGACGTCGGAAATTTTCATTGCAACTGCTTTACATTTTGTAACCTTAGCTCGATTTAACATTATCATAGTCTTCTAAATTTTCATTAAATTACAAACATTGAAAAGAAACTAATAACTTAAGAAAATTACCAACAGTTTTATTATGTAATATATTTTTATTTTAGTTGCAGGTTGTATGTGATCAAAAAAAATAAGAGACATTTTTTGGGCTACCCAGGATCTGTTCACGATAGTCGGATTTTCAGATCTTCACCAGTAGCTGCGAGTCTTGAAGAAAAATGTGGTAATTTATATATATTGGGTGATATCCTTGGGTTATCCTTGCTTAGCCAATTTATTAACACCATTTAAAGATAGGGGCGAATTAACAAGAAGACAGAGAAATTATAATGCCAAATTATGTTCCAATAGGTACATTCTAGAATACTGTTTTGGATTATTGAAACAGAGATTTCGACAATTATTTCATATCAAATTAAAAAAAATACCAGATATTGTGCATTTTATCAGAGCATGTTGCGTATTGCACAATTTAGCACTTGAAGATGATAATCAGTTGAACCTGTTAGATGAAATTGATGCAACTGAACAAATAGTTGATATATGTGCATGAAGATGAGGAACTTGAAGGTGATCAAAATGGCATGATAAGAAGAAACCAAGTTGTAAATAGCTTACCATTTTAAATGCAACTATTGTTGTTTCTTTAATTTTTATATTTCGACAAAATAAACATTTTAAAAAGTAATAATTTTATTGTACACTGTACTACCGACTAACAACTAATAAAACAAAATAATAAATATATTCTTGATGACAAACATAATACAAAAACATATATAATACCTATGAAATGTTTGGAACTTTCGTAAACAAACAAAGATTAATAATAAAAATATTTTTTTTTTTTTTACAATAAATCACAAAATAAATATTAACTCATAAATTCTCAAAAAAACATCAACTTTTAAATTGAAATAATCTCAAATGCTTAATAAAAAAAATTAAAAATATATTCCAAATGGCAAACAAAACACTTAAATAAAAATGAAAAATAATACTTATAAAATGTTAGGAACTTTGGTAAACAATCTAAGATTAATAATAAAAATACATTTTTTTACAATAAGTCACAAAATAAATATTAGGGGTAATGTGCCTAATATCGCATACTTCCTAATATCGCACCCGAGTATTATTCAATTTGCAAGTGTCGCACTCTAGCAGTGAACGAGCTAAACTCTTAGTTTTGCTCGCCTGTCAAAGCAGTATAGGAATTTTCGTGGTTAGGTGGTCATTAAAAGTGGGTGAATACTTTTGAGAGGGAAAAATATATCAACAATTTTATGAAGAAAGGTATGTAGACCTCATTTAAATTCTATGTGCGATATTAGTGGCATTATGTAGCTCAAATAATTTGTGATTAAAACATGTGTCAAATTTATAGAATTCATGCAAATGGCGTCAAAATTTACATTATAATATATGCCTAATATCGCCCATGTTGTGTAGTCCTAATACCGCACCGTGCGATATTGGGAATAGTTTGTTTGGAAATTGTTCTCTTTGTAGTTTGTCTTACGTTATCATTTTAATAACAGATGGACGCAATAACAAAAAAGAAAAGAAAACAATGGTGCGCAGAAGATATGAAAAGGGCAATTATCTGTGTCCGGTCTAAAGATATGGGCCTTCAACGAGCTTCGAACTATTTTAATGTACCCAAGTCGACTCTCAAAGACAAAGTTAATAGTGGCGAACAAGACTTGGATAAATTAGTTAGCACTAAACTTGGTCGAAAACCCGCATTTATGGTTTTGAAAAAAATGGCTTTTCAGTTAGCAGAACAAAACGGTCTTCCCCACCCATTTGCTAGAAAGGATCAGGCTGCTGGGTGGAAATGGCTTCGAGGCTTTATGAAGAGAAATCCTCACTTAAGTCTTCGAAAGCCTCAAGCAACATCAATGGCAAGAATAAAAGGATTCACCAAAGATAAAGTGTTTGCATTTTTTGATATTTTTGAGCCATTAATGGATCTAATAAATCACTCTCCAAATAGACTATATAACTGCGATGAAACCGGCTTGACTGTAGTGCAACACAAAACTAGTAAAGTAATATCTTTAAAGGGAAACCGTCAGGTTGGATCAGTCTCCTCTGGTGAGAGGGGCTCACTGGTCACTGTCGTGACCTGTATGAGTGCAGCCGGACATTATATTCCCCCACTGTTAGTCTTTCCTAGGGTAAACATGAAGGCTGAACTACTCGATGGAGCACCAAAAGGCACTATTGCGGCCTGTCACAAGTCAGGATGGATTCAGATGGACAGCTTCTTGAAATGGTTTCAGCAACAATTTTTAGCAAACGTCAAGCCTACCAAAGATGATCCTGTTATTTTGGTTCTAGACGGACATTTTTCACACACAAGGAATCTTCAACTTCTGGAAATTGCTCGCAATAATGGTGTGCATATAGTATCTTTACCGCCACACTGCACCCACAAAATGCAGCCTCTTGATCGCTCCTTTATGTTTTCCTTAAAGGCCTACTATGCTCAAGCAATAGAAACTTGGCTAAAGCAGAATAGTGGTCGAGTAGTTACTCACTATCAGGTAGGCAGGCTATTGGGTGAGGCTTATAATAGAGCAGCAACCGTAGCAACAGCTTCAAATGGTTTCAGGAAAAGTGGCTTGTTTCCTTGTAACCGTCACATTTTTGAGCCTCAAGAATTTGTAGCCGACATGGAAAATGAACCTGTGGATCCAGAAAATTTGCAACAAGATAATGAGCAACAAGGGGATGAAAAACAACAAGTCGTACCAAACACTCCTGACGATCCAAAACCTGGATGCAGCGCTACTACAGGTGATTTTGGCAGTTCCCGGATAATGCCTCATGACCCAAAACCTGGATGCAGCACTACCATTACTAAACCTGGCAGTTCCCGGATAATGCCTCTTGATATCAGCCCAATGCTTTCTATCAAAAAACCAACTCAGATGCGTACAAGAGGCAGAAAATCTATGAATGCTGCTTTAATAACAAATTCTCCTTATAAGGATAATTTGTCGAAAGAACTGGAAAGAATCAATAGTTCTAAGAGCACCACAACAGCAGTTCAAAATAAATCTGGTCTTAAAAAAGTCACAAAAAAGTGTTTCATGGGCGAAGAAGACGATAGAAAAGGGAGAAGTAAATCACAAGAAACAGTCCCAAAGAAAACGAAGGCATTTTCGAAAAAGAGACCAATCGAATCTTCATCAGAGTCCAGTGATGATGAAATACCCGAAGACCTAACGGTTTCTACAGACGAAGAGGATAGTGAAAACGACTGTGAATGTCCCTTTTGTAACGAATCATATCTGAATGATAAATCTGGAGAAAAATGGATAGTGTGCATCAAATGTAGAATTTGGTGCCATGAGCAATGCTCCGGGTCAGACAACTACAAAACTTTTATTTGTGACTTTTGCCGTGAAGGCTGATAACCTCTGAATAAGATATTTTCGTTTCTGTCAAGTTGTTTATAAATAAATGTTCGAAACTTGATTTTGAAATTGTTTTAATTTGTTCTAGGGAATGTTTCAACAAGTGGTCCTAATACCGCACACTTGGGCGATATTAGGATCACTTTTTTATCTACTCTGAAAAAAGGGACATAATTTCAGATTCCTTAAAAGACCTAATTTTATCAATTAATACTTAAAGTTGTTAATTAGTCGATTAAGACACTCTACAAGTAAACCTCACAAAGAAGCAAAACCGATTTCTGATTTGAAAAAATCCAAAAATGACATTTTTCAAAAAGGGGGCGATATTAGGCACATTTCCCTTAATTCATAAAATACTCAAAAAAATCAACTTTTAAATTGAAATAAGAATCCCAAATGCTTAATAAAACAAAATAAAAATATATTCTAAATGACAAACAAAATAAATAAAAATCAATTCAACATTATAAAATGTCTTCATCAGTTTCAAAATTGACCTTAATGTTTTTTTCTAAAAATATTTTCATAATATCATTTCTATCTTTATAGGCACTTGTTTCTTTTTCTTTGGCTTCAAGTTTTTGAATTTCAATTTCCATTTTCTTTCGCAATTTTTCTTTTTTAAATTCCAATTTTTCTTTTTCTAGGTCTAACATTTTCCCGTAATATTCCTTTTTATCCGTCCTGATTACTTCCAATACTTATTTTTTTTTCTTGAATTATAGTTCTTCTTTTTGGATGTCTTGGAGATGTTATTGGTTCAATTTTATGTTTGGCATTTTCGGCAGCAGGTGTTTCGCTGCTTTCAGTTGGCGGCAGATTGTTCTCTTAATCTTGGTGTGAAATGGTATTCGAAGATAGCAGAAGTTCTGGACGTATGTTGCTTTTTTTCCAAAGATTTTATCCATTTCTTTGAAGTACTCGAAGACTTTTCTACCTCCACCAGTTTGTTTTGTGGAGTCTATGTATTTCTTATAGTTTCTTTCAATTACCCTCCATTTGTTCTCACAATGAGAGGGCAAAAAATTACTTTTAAAAATACTATTTATATCACTGCAAATTGCCTTCCACATTTTTTTTAAAGTGCGTAACTCTACAGTTCCAACTTTCTTCCTGTAAAGTTTGAATAAATCTATTAATTTTAATGTTCAGTTATGTGTCAAAATAGCAATAGTTGGTGTATTCACACTTTTTGATGAAGAGGGTAGAGACTCTGAGAACTGAATTATTCCATTTTGCACTAACTCATCCTCAGCCAGTGTTCTTGAATTAGTTGAATTAAATATTATAAATTCATTCATGCCTAAAAATATATTTACATACAAAAAAGCTTATGAATGAAATTTAATAAACATGATTTACCTTCCATATTTTTATTTCAGATGTCTTTTTTTTTGTTAACAATTAAATGAAATTAGAGACAACACACAATGTGTATACCGTTGTACAACGTTTATACTTTAGGAAGGATAGTTATAGTTTTATAGGTTAGGTGTTAGGATGTTAGGTTATCGAGAAAAAAAACAAGATTTTGTTAGGTTAGTTTAAAATTGGTTTGTTTATCAAAATTTTCGTGTTCGTGCAGTGAAGAATTTCTAACTGTTTGATGACTGTCTTCGACCGCTCATGCGCATTGTGAACAAATATCAAACTGGTTTCAAACTCACTGCAGAAACAAACCTAGTATGGCCGGAACTAACCAATTATTACCAGTGCCGTGCATTTAAACGGTTTTTCTTTCAATATTAATTTATCTATGGTGTCTAGTGTATATGACAAATGGTGTGGTAACATGGCCGACCGTTCCCGAATTTGCTGTAAGTAACCTGACATTATTAAGAACATCATATGTTATTTATTTACGTTATTATAATAATAATGTGGTTTGATTAACACTTTATATGAATCGATAGTTATTTTTTGTAATCGATGACAATATACAGTGTTTATCGATCATGATAGTTTATTGTTATACTGCTATTACATGGGACCTTAATGTCGAATTGTGCAAATCAATAAAAATGTAGTTCCGATTAAAACATGTAGTCCGTGGAATCCTGTTGATATAAAAAATGTAGAACCATAAACTGAGTCTGAGATAGTAAAAGTTGCTTCATTATATTCATACCCTTGTAAAATTCTAAAGTAAATCCCTAAAATTACAGTTAGTAATCCTTTCTTTTTATGCCATACGGGTATAACATGCGTTCTCTACAACTGTAAAAAAAATTAGTAATATTTTTGACTTGACAACATAAAATAAAGGTTTCATTTGTTGCAGCACTAAGTGAAAAGGAACTTGAAAAAGCTCTTTACGAGTAGGATATTAGTCTCTCCGATGAAGATCATAATCAATATGAACCTCCAAATTTACGAAGTGACCACATTGATGACTCTGAAAGTTCGTCAGACACAAACACCTTAGAACACACTGAAAAGAATGGTTCAGAATTTGAGTTATTACTATCATCATCGCTTATACAACGCCCAAGTGGACCTACCAGAAATAACTGTGGACGTCGAAGAATAAGGCGTACTTCTAGTGCTCCAGCACCGGCAGTAAATAACGAATGGAAAGGTAATTTCATGCCCACAGAGAAGCATCTTCACCAACCAAGATATAAGCAGGACTGTCAGAAATGGACACCAGAAGAATTTTTTAAGCAATACATCGATAATGAAATGCTGGAAATCATGGTAGTAGCAACAAATAGAACGTACGTGGAAAGGAAAGGCTTACCGCTCAGATTGACAATTAAGGAGTTAAAAACATTTATTGGTATTCTCTTTATTATGAGCACTATAGGACTACTGAAAATTATAATGTTTTGGTCGAAAACGTATGAAGTTCCAATTATCAGAAATGCTACGACACGAACTCGATTTATTATGATAAGATCCAATCTAAAAGTCGTTTATGACCCCGAAGTCACTGAGGCAGAAAAGGCAAACAAAATATGGAAGGTTGCGCCTATATTTGAAAGTATATTACGGGGCTGTCAAGTATTGATGAAATGATAATACCTTTTACTGGTCATTGTGACATTCGTCAATATTGCCCAGGTAAACCAAATCCCGTAGGTATTAAGATTTGTGTGCTTGCCAATCCTAATGGGGTAGTATGCGATATGGTAGTATATCAAGGCGATTCATCGTTCTCTGCAGATATTCAAGAACAAAGATTAACCTTGGGTGAAGCTACAATCATCAGTTTATGTGAGACTCTTGTGCCCGGCCATCACCTTTATTTTGATCGTTATTTTACAACGGTAAAACTCGCTGATTTGTTACTTAAAAGAAGCTTTCACGCAACAGGTACTATTATGAAACAGAATTTGCAACAACTGTATATTTTTGCTGGAAAATCATTTTATGAAACACCAAAGAGGTACAAGTAAAATAAAGGTACGGGGCCTGTTACAATTCTTTCGACAGTTAATGCGGCCAACAATCCAGATCAATGCAGGAGATAGTCTAAGAGCAAAAAGGAATACGAACTAGTGAGTAGACCAAAAGTTATTAAAAATTATAATCTATATGTGGGCGGCGTAGACCTTGCTTGACAGAATGTTGAAAGTCTGTCCTTGTCGAGCACGCACCAGAAAGTGGACAGTTCGTTTTATTAGACACATGATTGAGTTGGCAGTTTGCAATTCATGGTTTCATTACAAAGACATCCAAATGAAAAAATATATACCAGCCAAGAACATTCCTCAATTGAGGTGTTTGAAATTAGCATTGGGAGAAAAATTGATTATAGAAAACACGGTTTCTTCTGATTCTAAAGGGGTTATTACACGAAGCAAATATTTGCCTAAAATGCAGCAAATAGTAAGCCAAATATTTGCTTATACGTGTGATGATCAAATATTTGCTGAAAAATATTTGATATTGTGTTTGCCAAATAAAAATTATGGCAAATACTTTCTTCGTGTAATGCAGTTTTTTGGCTATTGGCTCCACCACGGAGCAAATATTTGATCGATCATCTTCTTTGCTCATACCGAAACTCGGTATGAACAAATATGCAATATTTTTAGACGTGGCCACGTGATCAGTTGTGTTGAGAAATTCGACGAAGATCAACGTAGTTCTGTTTGTATAGCGATTGGAGGATTTTTCAGGTAAAAATTATTAAGTTTAATTAAAATTGTTTTAGTTTTAATTCCCATACGTCAATTTAACGTATTTGCTAGTCACATTTGTGCTGCAATAAGGTTCAAAATCTTGTGCCAACATAACCTAATATTATTTTAATTGAACAAGGTTGTTTGATTAAAAGAATTGTAGGTTAGGTTCGCACGGGATTTTAAACCTTATTGCAGCATAAGTTGTTGAAATGTTGGAAGATTACTATTTATATTTTTGTTTTTAAGCACGAAAAATGACAGACGAAAGTTTACTGGACAATTTCGATTCCAACGATGAAGAAGTTGATAAAACCTTTGATGATAATTCACAATCACAATCGAATTGGGTCCCTGTTATCGAAAAGAAAAAAAAACACACATTCAAAAAAACGACAAGTTAAACCTAAAGTGAGTATGGAATGGACAGACGACGACGTTTTTAAATTAATTACATGCGTGGAATCAGTGCCAATGCTATGGTATGCAAAGGATAGGAAATATTGCAACAAAGTGGAGCGAGTCGCGGCATGGCAACATATGTCAGAGGTCGACTTCAATTCTAAGTTTACCGACGCCGATCTCATCGCGAAATGGTCCAACATCAGAATTCAGTATCGAAGTTATTTCGCTAAGTCTCGAAAAACCAAATTCTGCCAAGGCGCACAAGAAGAAGTAAAATGGAAATTCTACCAAGTAATGAACTTTATTGGCCGTGCTGAAGAAGAGCAAACTACTGACACCATCTCAAATTTGGTACATGTACATGCATTCTTTGTGTATACTGTTTTAATTGATTTATTTTTTAGGCGACAGAGGATGAAATATTGACTGACTCTAAGATTGACAGAAGCTCGACCCCAAAATGTACGAAACGTAGACGAATGTCGCAATCGTCTTCGATAATTGCATCTTCCACATCATCAGCAACTATTGTCGCAGAAGGGATGAAGGGTTGAAACAGCACCGGCAAAAGAGTGCAGAAGATGAATTTGATGCATTCGGGAAATACGTAGCGACTGAGCTTCGTTATCTTCCTAACCCGAATTCTGCACAGCGAGTTCGATTTAAAGTGGCACGTTGTTTAATGGACAGCATTGAAGCCGAAAATCAGTTAATTGCAAATGTGACCTCACAAATATTTGTTCTCGATGAGAACACAACCATGTTAACTACACTTCAGCAACAACCAAATCAGTAATGAAATTAACGTTGGCATTTTTTTAAATAATAGATGTTTCGAAATATTTTTGTAGACATTTTTCTTTATTATAATAAACTAATAAGCATTTAAAAAATTATCATTTTATTCAAATACGACTATACTGAAAGCTAACTTCTCCTTCATGAATGAAATATTGCGACAGTTCATCACGTATTTGGTTTCCCCTTTTGGAGATGAAAGTTCTTTGCACTTGTATTGGGTAAAAATTATTTTCAATGTTGACTTCTCTACGCCAATCACAATTCACAACATTTCCTTGATCATCATAGCGATCAACCAACGTAGGATTGAAATAGATATTGCTTCGAGTAATGAGGTAGTTGTGAAGAGCACAGCATGCAACGGTTATTGATCGTGTCTTGTTTGGATCAAGATGAATCGGTTTTCCAAATACACGAAAACGACTTGCTAAAATTCCAAATGCATTTTCTACTATGCGTCTTGTACGAGACAAGCGATAATTAAAAATTCGTTGTATTCCACTCAAATTTCGTAGTGCATATGGCTTCATTAGATTAATACTCAATGCAAATGCATCATCAGCCACCAGTAAATAAGGAATTGGTTCATCTCGTCCAGGCAATGGAATAGGTGCTGGTAGCAGCAGTTTACCATCAGTGAGTGATTTGAAAAACGACGTTTTTTTGAATACACCACCATCTGAAATTCTGCCGTTCACACCAACATCAATATACGTGAATCTATATTTTGCATCCGCAATCCCCATCAGCACAATGCTATGTGTAGAATAATGTTTTCATACCTTTATAATTATAAAAAACACTTCCTTCATGTGCTTGGGCTCTCATTACAATGTGTTTTCCATCGACAGCACCTATGCAGTGGGGAAAATTCCACCTATTATCGAAGTCACGAGCCAGTTCGAGCCAATTCTCCTCATTTGATGGAAACTAAAATATAATATGAAATTATTGAAGTGATTGAAGAATATAGAAGAAATTACCTTGAAGTAATCAGACAGCAAAACTTTGTAAATTGCGTCGCACACTTCAGGAATAATTTTTGAAATCGTTGATTGAGGAATGCGAAAAAGGTATTGTAGAGACATAAAACTGTCCCATGTGGCGAGAAAACGCAATGTGAGAGCTAGACGTTCGCCAGGAGAAATAGATTCCCGCATGTTTGTATCCTCTTTTTTAATCAACGGAGACACCATCTCCAAAAGGTTATTGAAGTCAGCAATATTCATGCGAAGAAAGTTTTTGTACAGCTGTGGCACCTCATTCACTAGCTCTCGTAGAAGTTGCGCATAGCAACCTAGCTTATTGCGACGTTTCACCCATTCTCGCACCCAAACAACTAAATATTTACAACTATTTTAGGCGACACTAAGAAAGCACAGAACACTTTCGTTTCTACTTTCCTACTAAAGCGACATCGTATTTGCTATGAAATTTTTTGAGCCAAATATTTGTCACCGTGTAATGACACAGCAAATATGTTTGCTATAAAATGAGCAAAGATGCTTTGCTTCCTATTTTTCAGTGTTTGGCAAACATATTTTGTAGCAAATATTTGCTGCAATGTAATGTAGTCAGCAAACTCATTTGCTCTAACAATAATTTCAGCAAATAAATTGACTAGCAAACAGAGCAAATATTTCCTTCGTGTAATAACCCCATAAGAGCTGCAGTGACTATGAAGATGGAACCCAAACACAATAAGCGAAGGGTGAAATTCAATTAATACCTGCCGAAGTTTTACGTTATCATAAAGCTAAACATATGGTCGATTATGCTGATAAACAAAACAGATAAAGGAACCTCAACTGTAAACATACTACGACAGCACTTTGTGTCAAATGCAAGATATTTTTATGCAGCACACAAAAACGAAATTGTTTTCTTCAATTTCATACCAGAAATTAGTATTTTTGATTTTTTATAAATTTTTATTGACTTTAATTATAGTTTATGTAATGTTCAATGTATTCATTTTTAGTTTTAAAATATAAAACATCCTAAGAGATTAGCAATTTTTATTGTTCGCACTATATACTATCTACTATAAAAAATTTGGGTAACACAGACCAAAACTCATCTACTTATAGCATTTGTACTGGTAACAGAGACCAGATGTTATACATACGACATTGAAAAAATTCATAGTTTTCACTGAATTTTTTTTAAATTTTTTACTGTAAGCGGCAGTGATACAAAAGTAAACAAAGTCAAAAAAACAAACATTACCAAAAAAAAAATATTCAGGCCTCAAGAGGTTATGTCTGGTTAGAAAATCGTGATCATATCAATATTATTATATTTTGGAAAAATGAACTTCCAAACTATCTTGCATTATTTGTAGCTTCTTAATGTAATAGTTCATAAAAATATTGGTTTGTTATGTGACCTTTACCAAATCAGTTGTTGCCTTAGCATTGGTTTGTTTCATTGATCGATATGAGGATACAAAGTGAGATATATTTGTTATCAAGTTTAGTGGTGGTCTTATTCTTATATTAGACTTGTTGTCCTTTCATTTAAATGGAGTAGCTGGTAGTTCTTTCTTCTTCTAGCAGTCATTTTCTACGTTACCCATCTTATTTTCCTCGTCCATAATGTAGTATATGTGGTCTTCAGTAGTTTCTGGTAAATTTTCATTAATTGGCTATCCCGAATTAGGAATATTTACTGGATCATCAATTACAATGTCGCATCTTTAAAATAAAATAAGACACTCTGGTAAGTAATTTGTGTTTGTCAGTATACATATTTAAAATTTAAGTTTTTCATTGTGGTTAACTTGTCAAGCTTTCTGTAATGTCTACCCTTATCAATAAATGGGTGCCGAAATAAAACTATTTTATACTAAATGCGCATTTATTTAACGTCGGCATAAAAAAACTTAACCATACATTTAGGTGCTGTGCGACGCGAGACCTTGCGATTAAGTAGGTTAATTGGCACTGGTCATCGGGTCGTTTGCATATAGCTGTGTATTCGAAATGGGTAGTGGAAGAAGGGGTAATAATTCGGCTGATATGCAAGGCCCATTCGGTAAATACATTACACTTTCAATAGCAAATGAAAAGTGTATTTATCATTTTTAATTTGTATCAATTCAATACACCACCTTTATTATGTATAATAATGTTTTAAATTTATAGAACAATTATTTTCTTCAGCTTAGTCCCTAACTCCTTCATATTATATTGTTAGCCTACAGTAAAAAATATTGTATAAAACATATGTACTAAATCTAAGACTTTGTCATCCATTTCGTCAATGACATCAGCAGTGTTTGGTCCCCCTTCTGTCATGTTCCTTTTCTTTCTATTTTAATTTTTTCTTATTTGCACTTATTCTGGAGGTCATGCCAGGTCTAAATAAAAATATAATTTTATAATAGCACCTAATGCAAACAGGTCTTTTATATATTCTTTATCGAATAGTTTACACGCCCGAACAGGTGGTTTTACTTATTTTGTACATTAAATGCCATTCGCCAGTCTTGGAATACCATTCAATTTCAGACATAGTTTTTGCCGGATATTTGCAGTTGTATGTTGAATTGAAGGTGTGTTTTTACCATTTCCGGCTGCTCTTCTATGAATTCTACAAGGGTTACTTTTTGAGCGAAAGAATTTTGTTTTTAACTAAACTCCTTTCCCTTACTTTAAAGTTCTTATTTTCCAATTTAAAAACTTCATTGAAATAGCATGTAACAATCTAAGTCAGTTATTTTTTTCTTAAGAGCAAACCAAACACCTTGAAAATTTCTAATTCCTTTTGAGCCTTTATTTTTAGTCCGATTTTTGTATAATTTTTAGTAAATACCAATAATAACAAAACTAAGGATGTAGAAACCTTGAAAAGTATTTATTTTGATATTTTTTAAAATGAATTAAAAAAAAAACATATTTAACGCGTCATTCTGTTTTAAATCTATAAAAATATGCTTGTTTTTGTTTTAATAAATATCTAGCAGTTTTTTATTGAGACGGTTTCCCACATTTTTTAATGGTCTCTGTAGAATACTGCCTTATTGTTGTACAAATTTAAAGCTCTCAATATTCTCGAGACATATAACATCGCTAAGAATTCCCAGTGGCGTGCATACAAATACAACTTTATATTAGAATATCCTAGCAACATTTTTGCTTTTTGCGAGAGGTCTGCTGTGCTCTAAAAGTAGTTTACTCTTTGAAAAAAGAAAGACTCAGCTCTCTTTATCTTGACTTAATGCTGTAAGATCTCTAGGAAATAAAAGATGTTTTTCTAATTTTGTTGCAGAGCGCTGCTATGGAAACATGGCCTGTACTTTTTTTTTAATTAATTAAATTAATTATAAAAATATGTGTCGACGATAGTACGTACAATGTGTTCACTTGATTAGAAAGCAGATAACGGCGTTGTATACGGTGCATTTTCATATCCAACGTAGCATATCGCACTTCGGTTTTAGCGAAATAGATTTTATAAACCACGTTCGTGATCGTAAGTAATTTGGCGATACCGCACGTGGAATAATAAATAGCCATTAGCATTTTTATATTTGGTAAATTTTTATTAATAAAAATGTTACGATACTATTTTTTGTACTATAACTAAATAGGTTTTAATGTAATTTGCCTCAATATTTTTTAGTCAAATATACCTAATAACAAAAGACGCTCTAGTTTGTTTAATAATAAATATATTTTGTTAAAAGAAAGCTTGCAACTGATTTTGTACATGTCTGTGTATACAACGCGTTAGTGAAAAGTGAAAAGTCATTTCACAAATTTGTTATCCCCAAGCTTATGTTTTTTTCTACGCATTCTGATAGTGAATGTACAGCTTTTCGTTTTTTCTTAATTAAGCTCCCTGTTTGTCTACCTGATTGTAGTTTTCTCCTACCAGTTATAACAGTTTTTCGCCTTGCATCTGATGTCGGCTGAATTTCTATTTTCTTACCTTTTCTAGTTGTATTTGTGGAGAGTCGCTTTGAGGTATAACGTTGTTCATTCGATTTAAATAAAGTATGTAGGCTACTTAGCAAACTGGAACTGGAATTAATGTTTTTTTGATAAGATGTTACACAAGACTAAATTGCTGGTGTAAACCCTAGGGGATCATTTCTTAATCCTGTTATAACTTTTTCTTTAAGGTTTTTTATAAAATCTGTCCATGTAGTTTCTATAGCTAATATATTGTCGTTCGAACTTTCGGCTTCCTCACGAAGTCGACTGCTCGTTTTCACGTAATTGTTTTGTGGCGGGTACGATTGACTCTTCTTGGTCTAAATTTTAACTAGTTATCTTCAATGGCATTTAAAGTTCCTTGGGAGGTTCCGATCCAGTGGCGATTTTGAAAAATAAAGTTTTGTTTTCGTTTGTCAAAGTATTAATAACGTTGTTTACTTGGAGATTTAAAATAATACATGACTGATGTTTACAAATCTTTCCAGAAAAACCTACAGGACAACTGCATACACCAATGCTTAAATCCACAAAGTAGTTACTTTCCATTTTATTATTGAGAACGCAAAACTTCATGTCTTTGATATGTTCAATCTGGCTAAACGAGACATCTTTTGAGTTTGGATACAATCTATCAATAGTGTTTTATGTTACTTTGTTGAAACATAAATCTAAACGTCTTTGTTTATATTAGCTTTCGAAGTCAGATGTAATAAAATCAGCAAGCTGAGATAGATTGTATGTCTTTGTCCGTTCCAGAGGAAAGTCCTTAAATAAACGAAACATTACTTCTACAGTATTATTTGTATCGGAACCTCTGGTTAAAAGGTGTTTTCTATAATACAAACACCATGATTGTATATTTTTAAGTTTTTGATCTATGCATTTATTTTAATTTCCGAATTTACTATCGGACTGCAATGTTTGAATATTCATGTCAAGTTTTTCTTTAGTCTATTCTCTTTTGGTATATTATTACGCGCAATGTTAAGCCATTTCCAAACGGCTTTTAAGACATGGAAAGTACAAAGAAGCATTTTAAATTCAGGCCAGTGTTTTTGAAGAACCTTTCTTTTAGTCATGTCGTCATCTGTAAGAATAACTTTCGGTGATATATTTATCAGCTCCTCCCACCAGTGTTCCTAGTGAACAATTATTCAGTGCTGCAGGTCAAATCCATGACGATAGACGAGCTAATTTTACATGGCGAAAATATCGATAAACTTTTATTTTTAGCGGATGACATAAGGTTGTTTGATATTGAGTATTAAATTGTCCATACTTATTTTTTTGTTTGTTTATGATTTGTGATTAGACACTAATGTTTCTTGTATTTGGAATACTTTACTTTAGTTCAGTTTTCTGAGTATGGTGTATCACGTTATAAAATAAATGTCGACGCTTTGCGGGCTAACAAATACCGAACACAAGGGATTGGCATACGGTATCGAGTAGGCAGACTGTGAACAGTAAAAGAGAAGTTCTGTGTTTTATTCCATAAATCTTACCCCGAATTAAAATATTAAATATAAGGAAAACAGTGAATTGTACAAGTCGCGATGAGTGAAAATTAAGAAAAGTAAGTACCAAATAAGAATCTAAAATAAATGTAGATTAAAATAATTAACTTTAGTTAAATTACAAGACGGCCAAAAAGGTCAGGGTGGTCTAGCACCTGTACAGAGACAAAACTATATACAGACGGCCATGGAAAATGGTCAGAGTAAATAGCATCTGTTATCAACAAAAAGCACAGACGGCCAAAATAGTCAGGGTGTATATCACCTATACTATAAATATTGACGGCCAAAAAGGTCAGGGTGTATAGCACCTGTTATTAAAAAATACTATAAATATTGACGGCCAAAATGGTCAGGGTGTATAGCACCTGTTATTAAAAAATACTATAAATATTGACGGCCAAAAAGGTCAAGGTGATATAACACCTATAAACAGTAAACCATATAGACGACCAAAAGGTCCGAAGGTCTATTAAAATTAACGAAAAAAAAATTAAATGAAAGGCACACAGATGGAATATTAAACATCTTAATGTAATTTTAAAATAAAAACATTTATAAAAGTTGCTTAGTCACTTCATTTTGAACGACTTATATTGATAGTATCATGTTTCGAACAGCATTAAAGAAAAATAAACTTTACATTATAAAAAAGGGCGAAAAGCGGATTTAGAACAAATTCCTTTCTCATGAGAATATAACGACGAAATAATTGCAGTTATGACAATAAAATATCACTAATACATAAACATATCTGAAAATGCATATTTTATCAGTTCTTGTTTAGTAGTAATAGTAAATATCCGTTTTGTGATTTCAGAATGTTTATATTGGATTTGTATACAGGGTGTGTACTACATAATGCATATTCATTATTTGATTAAATAAAGTTTGTAGAACAGCGAACGTTAAACTCTATTGTCTGTATTTTTTTCTGTCTCATATATATGTACAACGGGTATTTATTATGTCTACACAAAACATTATTTATATAATATATATTTAAGAAAATATATATAATTTTAGATGGCTTTAAACATTCCGGCATTGAAAACTTTTATTGTGAAGGCGATTTTTGTCCAGTTGGACTAAAATGGCAAAAGTGGAAGAGAGCCTTATGTATTTATTTAGATGCTTCCAGCATTGAAATCTCTCAAAAGAATATATTTTTGTAATTATCGACTACTACAGTAGGTACAAAGAAATCAAGAAGACGAAAACAATATCTGCAAAAAACACGATCAACGCTCTCAAGGAAATATTACATGCAAACATGGTAGACAATTTACCAGTGGAGAGTTAAAGAAAACTACTACTGCACAGAAAATGGAATAAAAATTTATCACACGATTCCTTACTGGCCGCCACAAACGAATGGCGAAGTTGAGCGCCAGAATAGGGATATACTTAAACGTTTAAAAATAAGTCAAGCTCTTAAAAGAAATTGGAAGCAGGAGTTAATAGACTAGCAAATGATGTGCAATAGTACCCCCAACACTACCACTGGAAAAACTCCAAGTGAGTTGTTTTATCGTAGACAATTTAGAGATAAGCTTCCGAACCGTTCCAATATTGAAAGTGTAAACCTTGATGAAGATGCTAGAGACAGGAACCAAATAATGAAAGAAAAAGGTAAACAGCGCGAAGACTGCAAAAGGAGGGCCACCAAGAATAGTGACTTTGAAATTGGCGACAAAGTATATCAAAAAAATATTAGTAAACCAAATAAAGTAACACCCGTTTTTAACCCAACTCTCCATACAGTCATAAATAAAGAAAGAGGAGATGTGATGGTACGAAATGATGAATCAGGGCAAGAGTACAGGAGAAATATTGTTAATTTAAAAAAGATGAAAGGGGAATGGAAGGTAATAAATGGTGCAGAGGATAATAATGCCTAAATTATGGTAATTTCACATTAAAGCGACATATGATGAAAACCCTACTAAATCAAAATTATTTATTTTGAGTTAGTAGCGTTTTCGAATTCCTTACTCAAATACCTACACGGAAATATGACTCATGTAACTATACCTTTAACCGTTGCCGGAAGATGTCGCTAAACATGGGTATAGTTGAATGACTTACGCCGGAAAACGAATGAATACAACTCCATTTTTAGTTGCCACCTGATGAACGTAGGTGGAGGACGTTTGCAAAGTGACAGATTTTTAGTTGATGTGAAATTGTTAGGTAAGTTTCAATTTTTATTTTGAGTTGATTGAGTTTTGCTGAAATTTCGTGAATGGCAATAATAGTTCATTTTGATTTTGATGATATTTCACTGCAATGTTTTTCTCGATATTTCGAGTAACTCGGCTTTACATGACAATAAACAGAAATTTCGACTTACTGAAATTTTGTTGAATGAAATTTTAACTTAAAATATTTTGGTTTGTTAAAAGAAATGGGTACTTTTTTTAAAGAAAATAGGTTGCTTATGACATTTTTAATCATATTTATAATTCGTTATAACATTTTGAAAATCTGTATGTGATATTTAATTTTTTGTGTTGGTTGACTTCACTTGATTTGTTAATGAATTTCAACATTTTTATTTTAGGACAATGATGAGCCGAGGAAAATTATTGTTGGAAATGATCAACGCAGAAAAACCTAATCCTGGACAGTCTGCAATATTGGATGCTTCAATAACACTTCAATCCTTTAGTATCGAAATGCCTAATAGAGTAAAAAAGTCTGAGTTTCCAACTGAGAGAAGTTTAGTTGTGTCACCGAGTATTATTGAATCTTCAATAAATCTTAATGAGCCTAAGTTGCCAGCTGAGAGATTAGTTTCATCACCGAGCAATAATGACCCTTCCTTAAATCTTTATGAGCAGCCTACTACCGCTAACGGACTCCGAAGAGTTCTTAAACGTCAATATGCTATATCACCAATCCACAGCGGCGATGAATGTGACTTCGACGATTTCAATGCAGACCCAAACTACAAAAACCCCACTCCTAAAAGAAAAATAGTTTTCTCTCCTTTACGTAACTCACCTTCTTCATCAAAAATGAAACGGTCTCGATCCCTTTCGTCTTCGTCTAGCAGTTCCAGTTCATCAAGCAGCAATTGCAGTTTATCAAGCAGTAGCTCCAGCAGCAGTTCCAGTTCATCAAGCAGCAGCTCAAGCAATAACACTATTACTGAA